>VDFB02096301.1:0-48652 GCA_007258455.2 Sequoia sempervirens | reverse complement strand
GATACTAGCTCAGGAGGCCTGGACACGAGAGCAGCGGGCTATCAGTGCAGATCGAGATCGGTATAGGCATGAGCGGAATGTCGCGAGACTGATTTCCAGGTAGAGGGATGAGTTTATGTAGCAGGCTAGTTATTGGAGAGGGGTATATGAGTAGGTTGGTCCAGATCCAGTGCAGCGCACTGCACGCTACATCAATCAGGCTCCACAGCTACCAGGCCATCCCAGTCATTAGGGACATGCACCAAGGGTTTCAGCGATTATCGATAGACTCCATCTCCATATGGCGATTACCAGGGGACTCCTACCTGTGAGTATCAGGGGACACCCACCCGTGAGTATCATGGGACTCCAACACACAGAGGACCAGTACCTAACTCTCCGTAGAGATAAGATGTGGGGAGCTCACAGTAGAGCAGATAGATGCAGGACATTGGTTACTTTTGGCAGATATAGGATGGATGGTTTGTGCATGGCGCCAGAGGGCAGAGGTGGTCCACATCTATAGATTTTGTATCTTATTTGGCAATATATGATGGATATGTATTGTATTATGACAGGATGTTTATTATTTTGATTTTGCGATGGCCTTTATTGACATTATGCATGATATTTCTATTTATGTGGCTATATGAGATGATTCATGATGTGGTTTCATAGATATGTACACATGTTTTATATGGATGATTTATGCTTTATGATTATGTTGTATGGATGCACATGTATGTTATCATGTTTATGATGGATGCATAGTTGTTTATGAAAATGGATAATTATGTATGATTTATGATGCATGGATGCACATGTTTATGACCTATGTAAATGTTTCTTATGATTTATGATGTTTGGATGCACATGTGGATGGATGATTTATGCATGTTTATATGATTTATGATGTATAATTTATGGATGCACATGGTAAATTCTTACAATGTACTTAAATGTCAATAACGACTGTTATGAGAATGCGGATAGGTGATAGGCGGATGGAAGATTGCATTTGCCAAAACAACCACTAATATCCTGAGAGGAAGAGGACCTAAGAAGAACAAAGAATGAGAGTACTTGCACAACCAAAATCATGAGCGATGGTCATGATGGAAATGAAAGGTGTATGCAAAGTGGTAAAAATGCAGTGAAAATGAGATTTTTCCATCTTTGGAGCATTGATTTTTACTATAGCGTGGGGTATCAAGCACCTTGATATAGAAGACCAAGGCGAGCGAGTACTCTATGCAGGAAACAAACATATCAAACATAAGGTTATCCCAACACCCCGAGGTCGCGATGACCTCGGTCGGGCCTGGTGTTGTAATAACCACAAACACACAAAGTTGTCCCAGCATAACACAAGATCCTAGAGATCTTGGCGGGTCTTACAAGGGATAACTTAAGAAGACAGCAGACAAAACAAAAGATCAAGGTATGCCCCCATTTCAACAGGTCAAAGCCTGCCATGGTATGGTGGACCAAGGCGACCTTGACAAGTGATGGGAAGGAACCTAAAATGATAAAAAAAATTTGAAAGCATCACAAGATCATAATTAAGACAACAGGTCCTTTGCCATAGAATCAAGGTGATGGATGTGATTGGCGAGGTCTACTAGGAAGGATTCATCCTGTTGAGACCAAAGATGGATGCGAAAGTAGGATGATCCAGTTGACACGAGATGTTACCGAGGGACAAGATTTTGTAACACAAGGGAATTTCATTTGTTAAGAACTAGTTAGATGTGGGCATAACTTGATAATGAAGCACAAAAGATCGACATAACCTATAGACCTAGGGGCTCGGGGGCCGATCATAGATTAGCCTTGCCTACGTGAAAGCGCAGAGCCCTCGTAGTTCCAGAGAAGACCATGGATAAAGTGAAAAGAAGACAAATGATAACCGATGATGATGGACAAATGCCCCGGGGGTGAATCAAATGATCAACCTTGCCTACATGACAACGCAGGGGCCACGTAGTTCGACTAATGGACACAACAGGATGGGACCTAGGTGAAGACCGATGCGATGGATGATCCTACCTAATGACACGCATATAACAACAAAAGGAACGAATGACACAAGCTCAGAGTGGGATACTGAAAAGCTCAAGAATGGGGAATAGGCTAGATGGGTCGTCCAATGCTCAATCAACATTTACCAAGCAGCCGAGGATGAGATGGGTGAGGACAATAGTGCGGCTGAAGGCATAACATAACTAGGATGTTAGGTAGATAATGATTAAGCCCTCTATGGATGATGTCTGTTACCAATTTTTCACCATCCATACTTATCCAAGGTGCCACCAAGAGGTGGTTTTAACCATAGGACGAATTTATTTCTCTTGACTATTTTTTGATTTTTGATTTTTGATTTTTTGATTTTTTGACCAGGTGGGGTAACCGAGCAGATTTAAGTGTAGAACTTTTTCAAATGCATGATGTTGATGGGCTCATCAAGGGGGTCTCCTTCAAGAGTAGTCAACCTGTATGCCCCAGACCCATATTTAGCGGCTATGATATAGGGCCCTAACCAATTTGCCTCAAATTTTCCTTTCTTGTCACGGTCTTGCTGAGTACATTGGTTCTCCTTCAAGACAAGCTCGCCCACCTGGAATTGCTGAGGATGAACCTTCTTGTTATAACTGCACTTGAGGCGATTCTGGTATGCTTGCAGATGGTCATAGGCCTTTATTCTTCATTCATCCAGTAACTCTAGCTGTGCAAGCCGCACAACACGGGCATCCTCTTCGTTGATCAGGTTCTTCAGAGAGATTCTCAATGATGGAAGTTCAACTTCGATTGGCAAGACGGCTTCAGCACCATACACTAGAGAGTAGGGGGTGGCACCCGTCGGGGTGCAGATGGATGTACGATATGCCCACAGGGCAAGATGAATATGGAGGTGCCAATCTTGTCTAGTATTATTGACAACCTTTTTGAGAATACGGATGAGGGTTTTGTTGGTTGCTTCTGCCTGACCATTACCCTGGGGGTAATAAGGCATTGACCAACAGTGCTGGATATGGAAGGTATCGCAAAGGTGTTTCACGGCTTGGTTTTTGAAGGGTTTTCCATTATCGGAGAGGATGGTGGATAGGATACCATATCTGTAGAGAATATGGTAAATGATGAATTTAGAAATCTGAGTACCAATGATTTGTGAAAGGGGCATTGCCTCCACCCACTTGGTGAAGTACTCAGTGGCGGTATTATGAATTTATGGCCGTCAGATGATGGTGGGTGAATCTTTCCAATCAAGTCAAAACCCCATTGAGAAAACGGCCATGGTGCCAGGAGGGGCTGAAGATCTTGTGCTAGGGCATGGATTAAATTTGCGTGTTGCTGGCATGGAAAACACTTCTTTACAAACTTGCAAGCATCATGTTCCAGAGTAGGCCAATAATACCCAGCTCGTAAGATCCTTTTGGCCAGGGCCATACCATTTGAATGTGCTCCATAAACACTGCCATGTACCTCCGTTAGTGTAGCATGGGATTCAGTCTCATTCAGGCATCTAAGGAGGATTCCATCATACCCACGATGATAAAGCATATCACCGACGATGATGTATCGAGAAGAGCGATGAACGAAGGATTTGCGTTGGTTATGTGTGAGATCTGGGGGTATAATGTTATCATGGAGATAGGTATAGATGTCTTGGTACCATGGGGAGGTGGGACCCACGACATCGCACACCATGTCAGTTTCAGGGATGTCATATGCTGGTATTAAATTTTTTTCTACAAGAAACTCGCATTCTGTTCGGTCTTTGGGAATGTCTAGTAGGGAGCCAATAGTGGCCATTGCATCAACTTCTTTGTTGCGTACCCTGGGAATCTGTTCAAATTGTATAGAGGTGAAATATTTCTTGAAATCATCCACCATGCACTTGTAGGGTAATAGCTTATCATCTTTGGTTAGGAACTCAGCATTAACTTGTCTAATGACTAGCAAAGAATCACCAAAGACTTTCAACTGAGTTATGTGCCACTGTTTTGCAATTTTGAGGTCGGTGAGGAGAGCTTCGTATTCTGCCATATTGTTGGTACATGGGAATGCTATCCTGAATGACTTGGGAATGTAGTCATTCTGAGGGGTGACTAATAAAATTCCTGCCTCTGATCCATTATATGTATATGATCCATCAAAATACAGTGTCCACGTGGGGGTTTCCTCAACTGAGAAGACTTCCTCATCAGGGAATTCTGTGAGCAATGGATAAGTATCAACCAAAGGGGCTTCTGCCAACTGATCTACAATTATTTGTCCTTTGATAGCCTTGCGGTCCACGTATTCTATGTTGAATTCACTGAGGAGCATGACCCACTTAGCCATGTGGCCAGTCAGAGTGGTTCTAGATAATAGGTACTTCAATGGATTGATCTTGGCAATTAATTTAACTAGATGGCTAAGCATGTAATGTCGAAGCTTCTATGTGCTAAAGATGAGTGCAAGACAGGATTTTTCCATGGGGGAGTAGTTTATCTTGTAGCCAACCAATGTCCAGCTGATGTAGTAGATTGCCCTTTCTTTCGATGACTCATCATGTTGTGCCAACAATGCCCCTAGCGCGACTGAAGTGGTGGAGATGTAGAGCAAGAGGGGTTTGCTGGGAATATGTGGCATCAATATGGGTGGATGAGCTAAATATTCCTTAATTTTATCGAAGCCCATCTGACACTGTTGGTTCCATCGGAAGGTGGAATCTTTTTTCAGAAGATGAGTGAAGGGCTGACACTTATCTGCCAGCTGGGCTATGAACCGACGGATGGACTACATCTTCCCCTGGAGGCTTCTTAACTATTTGAGATTGCGTGGAGGGGGCATGTCCAGGATATCTTTTACCTTAGCGGGATCAACCTCAATGCCTTTGCGAGAGACTATGAAACCCAACAACTTTCCTGAAGTGACCCCAAAAACACACTTTTTTGGGTTTAACTGCAATTTGTAGTGTTCTAACCGCTCAAATATCTTTTTCAGGATGGCAGGATGTTCTGCTCGTATTCTAGATTTTCCTAATAGGTCATCGACATAGTCCTCCATGATGATGTGTATGAGGTCATGGAAGATGACCGTCATTTCCCTCTGATATGTCGCCCCCACATTTTTGAGACTGAAGGGCATAACATTGTAGCAGAAAGTGCCCCAAGGAGTTGTGAAGGCGATTTTGTGTTGGTCCTCAGGTGCAATTCGAATTTGGTTATACCCGGAGAAGCCATCCATAAGGGACAACATCTCATGTCCCACTGTCAGGTCAACCAACATGTCAATGTTGGGCAGGGGGAAGTCATCTTTTGGGCAGGCTTTGTTGAGATCCCTGAAGTCCGTGCAGACCCGAATGTCACCATTTGGTTTAGCCACTGGAACTACATTGGAGATCCACTTGGAGTAGTCAATTGGTTTGATAAATCCTGCCTCCAGTAACTTCTCCAATTCTTTCTTGACTAACAACGCGACTTGCAGATGCATCTTGCAGAGCTTTTGTTTGACAGGCTTGGCGTCTGGGCGAATGTCTAGGTGATGAACCACTAAGGCAGGATCTAAGCCTGGCATGTCTGAGTATGACCAAGCAAAGTTAACAATTCCCTCTTGAAGTAGCTGCACGATGACCGGGTACTCTTGCTCTGAGAGTGACTTAGCTACATAGGTGACCTTAGGATTGTCAGCAGTTCCCAGATTGACTTCTTGAGTCTCTTCAATCAGAATAGATGATCGGGTAGATAACTAAGTTCCCATAAGGGGAAGATGAACATCTCCATCTTCTAGCACCTCTTTGAGGTTTTCGCCATCAGATGCATCCTTTATTTTTACTTTTTCAGGGTCACGAAGTGCCTCAGGGAGGTTTTCACTAGATGACCATTTGTTATTTTTCTTATTCTTACTTTTACGACTAGAGTGTTCATCCTCCCCCAATCCCATGAGGTTGACATATGTATCCGCAGACATACTGACAGGTGTGCTAGTTTGTAGGTCCCAATCACTGAGCTCAGGATGGAAAAGGGATAGGATAATAGTGTAGACAGATAGGCATTCAAACATGGAGGATAGGTCGGCGTGATCGATGTCATCGTACGCACGTATGATGGATTCTTCCTCGGGTATGTCTTCCAATGAGCCATTGTCCACAACTACACTATTGGAAGCATTAGATGATGTTTCAGGGCCTTTCTGCTTTCTGTCATATCCAATGCCCACATTTTTTGGTAGCGGAGACGTATCAATGGGTTGCAACTGCCCTTGTTCTTGCTTTCCTAGGCCTCTGCCTTGATAGTTATGCTTTTCCATGAACTTTGTCGGCCAGGGGTACTTTTCTTGGAAGTATTCCTTGAGAGGAGTTTCCGACTGAGGCTCTTCTCGATAAACCCATTGGCTTATGTCTTCTTCTGGTGTATCTATCTTGATACTTGGGGATACGAAAGTGGTGGTAGGGATATTTTTTCCATGGAAGGTGATAGTCTTATCTTCCTTTGGGGTAGCATGGGAAGGTTGACCATACTCATGTGGTGATGGTGGCATGGTCGCTACATTAAGAGCAGTATGCATTTCGTACTCGCGACACCCTTTGTCAATGATCTGGACCTTTGTGACTGTGGGATCAGTGGTGGAGGATGGAGTGGTTATCACGGTGGATGGTGGATTAGTGGATGATGACTAAGATGCCCCATTTCAACCCCAGGACAATAATGTAAATGGGGGAATGACGCTTCTAGAGCGCGAAACTATTCAAATGGTTGGGGGTCGACATAGATGGTGACCTATTGTCCGTTGACTGGGAATTTGAGGCACTGATGGTGGGTGGAGGGAACGGCTTGCATAGCATGGAGCCATGGACGGCCGAGGAGGAGATTATATGGCAAGTCCAGATCAAGGACATGGCAGGTAATGTACTGAACCACCAGTCCTTCTTGGACAGGAAGATTGATGATCCCTTCTGAATTCCTTTCTGCATTATCATAAGCCTTGATTGTAATAATCTGGTTGCTTAAGTCAGCTTGGGTATACCCCACCTGTTTTATGAATTTTAAAGTGCACAAGTTGAGGGCAGAGCCATTATCTACCAAGACTCTTTTTATTTTATGTCGGGCAACCACAACTTCAATATGTAAGGGGCGATTGTGATTAACATCAATGTTGGGCATATCATTTTGGCTGAAGTGTAGTTGGTGAGATGAAGCCAAGTGTCCTACCAAGGCTTGGAACTGTGTAGGATCCATATTATTAGGCACATGGGTTTCCTGCAGGGTTCTATTGAGGATTTCTTAATACATGGGGGAAGACTTGAGTATATCCAAGATGGAGATATGTGCAGGGGTCTTTCCTAAGTGATCAAGGATATTGTACTAGGAGGTTACAGGAGTCGGTTGGGCAGGTGTAGAGGTTGCAGGAATGGTGATGCGGGCTCATCGTGTGGTAACAACACATTGAGGGTCTTTAGCTTTGACATGTATCATGGATACACGAGGTTGTACCTGTTCAATGTAATGAATAATACCCTCGTAATTGAGGGGTACATTCTTATAGCTCACATTTTTTGTGCTGTTATTTTGAGGATTACTGTTGGAAGTGCTCGGGCCTTGGTTATGGTTCGGGAAGGCATTTTGATAGATCTACAATTGAGCATTGGACGACGGAGCTTGACTGGAGTCGACCTTGATATCGCCTCGATCTATGAGATCCTGGACGTAGTTTTTTAGACCCTGACACTTATTCAAAGAGTGTCCTTTGATTTTGTGGAACTCACAATATTCATTTTCCCTAAACCATGCGGGCTTAGGTTTGGATTCGTCGAGCGGCTTGGTAACAGGGTACGTGATCAAATAGTTGATCTGCAACAGTTTGTTGAAGATGGCACTCAAGGGTTCTCCTAGTTGAGCATACTGGCATTTAGTGTTCCCTTGGTTATTTTGATTGGACTGTTGGGGAGGACGGGGTGTCCCTTGCGGTATAGATATGGCATTAGGTATGGATTGCTATTGTTTCTGGGATGTGTTGGTCATGTGGACATGTTTAGTGTCAGTGACACCATCATTTACTGCATTTTTGTTCTTGTTCCAAAAATGTGGCTTGTCATTGAATGTCCTTTCCCTATCTTGATTATATATTTTTACGTGCCCCTTGGCAACAAGGGCACGCTCAAGGATGGGTCCCTTCTCTACTACCTCCACAAAAGTGGTGACACAATGTAATCGGAAGTTATGAGCCATGTCAGGATGGGAGTTCTCCACGAAGAGGGTGACCATGTCCTTTTCTTTCAAAGGGGTTTTCATTCGGCTTGCTATGGCACACCACCTCTGGAGGTAACTAGTAAAGGTTTCCCCTTCATGTTGTTTCTCTTTGAGGAGATCCAGGGTATCAGTATCTTTCTCCAAGTTGAAGGAGAAGTAGGAGACAAAATTTTTTGACAGGTCTGCAAAATATTTTATAGATCCCTTTTCAAGGGTCATGAACCACCCTAGCGTGTTGCTTCCCAGACTTCGGGGAAAAAGGCACAAGAGATAGTTGTCATTGTGGATCACTTCTTGACACTGGGAGTAAAACTCCTGTAAGTGGGTCGTAGGATCTTTGTTCCCCTTATATTTGTCAAACTTTGGCATCTCAAAATGTTTAGGGAAGGGAATCAATGAGATGGAGGGATCATATGGATATGGGCATATATCTTCAAACTTGAACAATTGTTTGCCAGTCCCTGCCTGAAAATCTTTTAGAGCAGCTTTGATTTCTAGGATGTCCGCATTGGCCGGTGTGTTGGATGGATATTGATGGTAGGAAGATTGTGGATTCTGAGATGATGTTTGGAGATGGGCGTATGGATGAGGAGATGGCATCCCCTGCTGATATGCCAAGGGACCTTGTTGATAAAGAGGTTGTTGTTGCGAGGCAGGATATGGATTAGTTAGGTAGTTATGGGTGGCGTACTGTTGGGAAGTAGGGAGGAGGTGTTGTTGATTAGCTTGTGGATATTGGGGGTGTTGATATGACTATTGCGATGCCACATAGGAGGGTTGTTTTTGATATTGTTGCTGGTTATAATAGTTGTAATGATGGGGTAGTTGTTGATGCACAGTTGGCGGCTGTGGTGGACGAGATGGGATGTTATGTGGTGGTTGTGCTTGCGGGCATAAAATGGATGCAAGGAATGGAGATATGGTCAAGGTTGAAGGCCGAGGTTGATTTTCTTATGGTTGATGTTGTGATGGTTGTGTTGAAAATAGGGGATTGACCAATGGTTGTTGTTGAGTTGGAGGTGCGATTGAGATGTTGTGCAAGGGAGGTTGTTGAGCGCTAGTGGGAGCATAGGCTTGGGGAGGTTGTTGGGATATGAATGACAATGGAGGAGGGACGTTGGATGACGATGGTGGAGGGATGTTAGATTGGGGCGGTTGTTGAGGTATGAATGACGACGATGGAGGGATGTGAGATTGGGGCGGTTGTTGAGGTATGAATGACGATGGTGGAGGATTTGTAGCCCCAGGAGGTGGGGGCAAGGCGGCAAAAGGGTTGCCCCTAGTGTTGACAGGAGGTGGGTTCGAAGGGAGTGGTGCCAGTAACATTAATGGTTGTGATGGCGGGATGTTTTGCGGCATGCCATAGGCAAAAGGATCATTGGGGTCAATGGTTTGGGATGTCCCTGTGACCGAGATGGTGGGATGTGTGGGATTGCCAACATGATACAGGACAACATTTCTGAATTTAGGTTGATGCCAACCTTCTACGGAAGGAACATTGGGGACATACGAGCTACTGGGGATGTCATGTGAACCTTGGGGTACATTAGATGTGGAGGTGCCATACTTGGATAAGTCGACACCTGATGGAAGCTTGACACCTTTGTCAATCAAGTGAGCCAAGATTTTGTCACCATGTCTTTCGAGGAGGCATTTTGTCATTTGTGCATTAACAGGGTTGTTGAAGTGTTCCTCGAATGTGAGCTCAGGTTGATCAGCCATGTTTTCTTCCCCAGGTGGTGACATGTTTTGACCATCTACGTTGGATTGTGATGAGGTACCATTGTGGGGATCATGAGGGATGTTCATTGCATTATTGGGATCTTGAGGATTGTTTGATTGGGCATTTAGGGCTTATTGGTCGGCCATTTTCTTTGCCTGTGATCGAGTCTGAATGGGCATGCAAGATGATGAGGTAGATCAAGATATTAGAAGAACCTTGATGATGAAAGATTGATTCGATTTGATGGGAGATTAGTTGATGACGATTGGTTGGGCCGACATGGATTGGATTGGATTGATTGGTAGACACTGGATTAACCTAGATTTCAGGTTTTGATCCAGATAGGTTTGATGATGTGGGGGTTGGATTGATCTGATGATTAGGATTCATGTGATGATAAATATGATGAAGACCGAGATCCACAACCGAGTTTAAGAAGGATCCTTGGTAACACTAGGTGTTGATTGAAGGGTGGATGTATGAAAACGACACCGAATTCGACTTGAGATAGAAGTGGATTGATTGGGTCGAAGAGGATAATTGACTTAGGACGGATAGCGATCCTAAACTAGCTATGATGATTGCAATTAGGGATGAATACCTAGGTCAATCCTAAACTAGCTACGATGATTGCAATTATGGATGAATACCTAGGTCAACGCGGATGACTATTCCAACAGGGTTTATATGGACCCACGAAGATCAGATATGAAGGAAGATTTAGGACGGATGGGGAGCGTCCTAGGATAGATGAATGGCTCTTGAACCAAGCAAAAGAGTGTTCAGGATTAAATGACCCTTAGAACGAAGGGATGGAGACTTGGAACAGACGTTCAGATGTTTGTTTTAGGATGGTGGATGATCGTATCGATGTTCAAAACAGAGGGACAATGAATGCCAAGTGATGATATAGGTTGGTCAAAGGACAGGTCTGCCACTACAGGACAGGTCTGCCACTGCACAGGGACAGATCCACCACAGGGTTAGGACAGGTCCACCACAGCACAGGGACAAGTCTGCCACTGTATAAGGACAGGTCCGCCACTGCACTAGGACAGGTCCGCCACTGCAGAAGGATAGGTCCGCCACTACACTAGGAAAGGTCTTCCATAGGGTTGGGACAGGTCTGCCACAACACAAGGACAGATCCACCACAGGGTTAGGACAGGTCTGCCACTGCACTAGGACAGGTCCGCCACTGCACAAGGATAGGTCCACCAAAGGATGAGGACAGGTCTGTCAAAGCATAAGTTTAAGTTGGATGTTTGGATGGATGGGCAAGGCTAAGGACCCAAATTATAGCAATCACAAAAGACTTGGCCAAACTGATAATCACTAGTTTTTGCATGAGAAAGACAATTCAAACAGCACAACCCTAAGATTAGTAGAAACGGGTATGGTCAACAAAGTCTTCTACTCTAGGATGCACATGGTTGCTAAGGAGTCCTCGATATACACCCGGTACATGAGGCCCAAACCGTGAACACCAACCCGTTACAAGCGTGAGTCGGGAACCTTAGCGAGATACTAAAGGCTCGGACCAACTCTTCACGTCATCCCGACGCTTCGCCAATTACAATGTGGTTGGATTGAGGTACATCTTTCGCTCTCCCCCCTTTATATACCCCATCGGTACGCGTGGTTGGAATCGTCCCTTGGGGTGATGAAATCCCCAAGCAGGTCCCACTAAGAAAAAAAAAAAGGTGACTCAAAAGGACTTGGAAAGCTACGATTTCTCGTCACCCAGGATTGCCAAATGGTGCAAGGGGATTGGATACGTCAAATAGCTTTCCCAAACACACCAAATAAGGTTTATTGACCCCTCTTTTAATTAAACTATGTGCCTATTTTACCAAAAGACAACCGGAAAAAACTTGAAATTTTTACCTTCTGGAGGGTAGGTCCGCCACTCTGCAGGGACAAATCTGCCACTTTGCATGGATAGGTCCACCACTCTGTCAGGACAGGTCCGCCACTACAGAACAGGTCCGCCACTATAGGACAGGTCCGCCACCAGAAGACAGATCCGCCACCCTGTCAGGACAGGTCCGCCACTGCAGGACAAGTCTGCCACAACAGGACAGGTCCGCCACTCTGTCAGGATAGGTCTACCACTGCTAGACAGATCCACCACTCTGTTAGGACAGGTCCGCCACTCTGTAACCTGGACCTTCAAAAATGCAAAAAAAAGCAAACGTGAAAGAAATAGACCCGTTTGTGGGTCCCACCGGGCGTGCCAGAAATGTGATAGGTCGAATGTGAGCGTTAGAAAACCAGCAACAAGTAAAAGAGTGCAAATAAACACCAAAACAACCTACACCTCAAGATTAGCCTAAGTTGGAAACAACACAAAGCAAAAGCAACAAAATGGAACTCTATACCTTGTGTCGAATCGATCCTTTGGTTGGCCCTTCGATCTTTGATGTGTATGCTGCTTGGATGACACAAGATGCAAGCTAAGTGGTGTTGTGAGGATGAGTGCAAGTGGATGAAAGCATGAAAATGGCTAAGTGTAGGTTGAGAAACAAAACTGTAAGAGTTTGGCTAGCAAAATGATCTCCCCAAAATGAGAGAAAAGAGGGGGTATTTATAAGATTTTTGAGAATTCCTAGGGGAAATGGAGGGTCAAGATTGAGCCACCAAATATCAAGATGTAGGGCTAAGGTGAGTTGAGAACTCACAAGCCCTCACATCTTGACATGTGGCATGTGAGATAGCCCTAAAAGGTGAAGTGGACATGAGGTGGAAGGAGAAGTACATGACATGGAGAGGGGTACAAAGTACCTTGAGATTGGACAAGATCTCCTCATAAAGGAGGTCCTTGTCCCCATGTGGATGAGAGGACATGTGAGGAATTAAAAATTCCTTTTGGGTGCCTTGGGGGATTAAATGTGAATTAAAAATTCACATAGGGAAGTGGAGTGCCTTGTCCAAAAGGAGAAAGCCTTTAATAAGGTTGACTCAAGAACACATGCCATAAGTGGGAGGAGGATTAGGTTAGGCTAACCAAATGATTAAGGTTGTGCAAGTACTCAGTTAGATGGACTAATGACTTATTAGAAGCAAGTGAGAGATTATGGAGGATGTGACCTTAATGATGATTAAGAGTGTGCACATGCTAACCCCTGTTAATTAGAAGAAGATGAAGTAATTAAGATGGATTAGGGACCAGATTGCAAAAGTTGGAGGATGTGACCATGAGAGAGAAAAGAGGAATTAAAAATGAATTTTTAATTCCAAAAGGGGAATATGACCAAATTAAATAAAATGGTAAATTTATTTAATTTAGAGGAGGAAAAGGGGGAAAGTATTTATTAAATTAAATACTTTAGGACCCCTATGTAAGATGCAAGGTATTAATTAAACAAATGGTTTTAATTAATATTGACAGAGGGGATGAGCAATCGGATAAATAAGAAGACGCGTTTGATCATATGGAAGTGATCAAATTAGACGTCTACAATTGGAATCTTGAGGTATTTATTATTCTTGTTGTAATTTACCTTGTATGGGATGTATGTAATCTTAATTTTGTAAGTGATTAATGTTTTGATTTCAATTGATGTTAATTGTTGTTTGGGTTATAAAGTAATCTTTGTCTCGTGGCCTTAGAGGTTGTTGGCAATGTGTATTCATCTTACATGTTATTTGTACTTAAATAAAACAAAAAAAATTGGTACGTTTAAGTAGGGAATTGCAACTTCCTCTAGGGTTGCGTGGTGGGGCATTACAATTTAATTTTTTCAGAAGAGGTAAGGTAATTGCATCTTGTGTGAATAAAATGTGAGTAAATGATAATCAACACAATCAATAAGACATTATATCAATTGATCTAAACAAAGATTAATCTAATTTAAGCAAGAATCTACTGAAATCATCATATTGCTCTCTATCTCCAAAGATTTATTAAGTCATAGGGCTCTCAAATTTTGTAAGAATTATGACTATTAAAATGCCTATCAAAAGAATGAGAATGATAAGCTATATGATTGTTATATGATGTGCAAGCTATATAATGTAAAAAGCTGTGATATTGATTGCCGATAATGAAAGCTATATGTTGTGATATGATAATATAAACTATATTAAGATGCAATCTATAACGAAAGACATGATTATATAATAAATGATATGCTATTTGGTATTGGTATTTGCTAAAATGCTTGATTGCTCAATTGATATTTCTGCAGAGTAAGTTTGCACAAAGTTGGGATCTTTTTCTTGTAGACAAAGGTTGTATTTATAGATTCCCAACAACACATTTGTGAAGGGGAAGCAAAGCAAAGGTTTGGATTTGATTTGAAGAATTGAATGGTGAAAGATGAAGAAGCGTGAGATGATTATGGAGATTGTTCCTCCCCACAAAAACATTCAACTAGAAAATAGGAAGAATCAATGGAAGAAGTTGAATAAGTTTTCCTGCAAATTTGTCTCCAAATTTGCCCGTGAAGGTTGAGATGAATTAAATTAGACATTTCATATCTAATTTGGTAGGTGAATATGATTAGTTGTAGAACATATTTCAATTGAATATTTAGATTTATTCAATTTAGGAAAAGAAGATATTTAATTTAATAAAACAAACTATAGAAGTCTATGTTTATTAAATAAATATGGAAGAAATATGATAATTAAATAAAACAAAGTATGAAACTTGTTTATTTAATTTAGATAAAATGATGTGATTAAGATGGAAGATAATCATTGAAGAATTCAATAATAATAATTAAACAAAACAAAGTATTAAATTTGTTTATTTAATTAAGAGGAAATAATATAATAAAGATAGAAAAATTAAAAGTGAACTATATAAATAAATATTTCTATTTATTTAATAGTAGAGGAATTAAAGGTTAATTAATCAAATAAATCATATTTAATTAATTAGATTATCCAGACCATTTTAGGTGTATACATTTTTCCCCTCTTTGAAGTGATGTGTTTATGCATTGTTTCAAAGAAAATTTTGTTGTTGCTGTTCTGACAAAAAAAAATTGATATGCCCCAGTCGTTAATTTCACTGTGATGATGGATATATGCCCCCTCAAGAGATAAATCGATGAATTTTTGAATTTTTTGATTTTTTTAAATTTTTATGATAATTTGGTGATGTTATGAAGATTTGATGAAGCAACAATTTATCTCCCGACAAATATTTTTGTAAAATGCTCCTATGTTGAAATTTGAATTAAGCCCCTTTGAAAAGAAATTTAAAAAAATTCCCACCAAAATACCCCCCTTAATTAACTTATTAAAAAGCTAAAAGGTTGATTTTGAATTCATTTGTGCATGTTGAGTTTTGAAATTTGAGAGTGAGTGAGATTTTTAGCCAATTTGAGAAAAATCTCAATCCCCTACCACACTCACCGTTTCGAGTGTGTGTGTTGACACAACCGCTCGACCGCCTACAAACCTCTGGTATGTACCCATGAACCTCCACGTTTTTCACACGTTTATTTTGGTTTTAAATGTTTAGTTTTCTTTTAGCACATACATAGGCCGTAGTAGCGCATAAAACTACTATTTTAGCGCATCCCCTAGTTTAATGCATAGGTCACCTGTAGTAGCACATAGATAGAATGAAATAGCATATATGTATTTTAGCACATAGGTTAGATATTGTAACACATCTATAGGCTAAAGAAGAGCATAGATTGATTCAATGCATAAGTGGTGCTTTGACTTCCTAAATTCCAAGGATCTAGCGCATTGGTTTGCTGAAGTGGTGCTTTGACTTCCTAAAATGGTGTATCCAATGATCCATCGCATTGACCACCTGTTTTAGCACATTGATATGTTTTAATGGCACATTGAATGTTGTGGCGCATAAAAACATTGTTTTAGTGCATTCAAGTCAAAATATTGTAATTTGTCAATTTTGTCCTTGATTTTGTTGATTTTCGATTGTGTCAGTCGTTGATTTGATATGATTGATGATCCCAATAGATTAGATGATGGTTAACCTCATGATAGGCGAGGTTTGAGATTAATTGATGGTAATTAACCTCATGATAGGTGAGGAATAATTATAGTTTGATTGATAAACCTCATGATGAGCGAGGTTGATTTGATTAATTGACCTCATGATAGGTGAGGTACAAGTTTTAGATTGATGATTGACCTCATGATAGGTGAGGTATAATTTTAGATTGATGATTGACCTTATGATAGGTAAGGTGTTAGAGTAAAATAATTAATTAATTTTACTCTCCTCTTAAGATTACACTTTATGCATATATTAGTCATTTAATAATTAATATTTAATTATTAAATGCTCTCACCTTAGGGTTAGGTTTTCCTTTTCGGTGTTGATCTCCTTTTTAAGGATTGATCTCTTGTATTGTAATTAATTCTTGATTCATTTTTTCCTCTGATAATAGATCTTGCACTTTGTCAGAGCCAAAACCCTCATCTTCGCTCTCTTTCTCCTGACAGCAGCCTGCGTTGCGTGTTTTTATTTTGTGTGATTTCGGGCTTCTATTTCCCACATATAGAGTGAGAGCGATCTCTGCAGCTTGTTCAATTTGAAAGTTATTGAGATCCAGGTTTTGGTTGCTTCGTGATCTATTTTTTTGTCTTCTGGTTTTTGGAATAGGTGGTATTTTTTGGTGCACTTTGAGCCCAAACGGACCTCACCGTTGAGCTCGTAGCACCCAAAAACCCTTATTTTCATATAATATACGTCCGATTCGGACACAGTTGCTCCAGAAGGCAAAAATTTTTTGCCCCAAGGCCGTACGGCCCCAGGGCATGTAGTACAAGGCACGAAAAATTTAAAAAAAAATCAATTTTTTTTGCATTTTTGGGCCGCTGCCCACCGGCCACCGCGCGGCCACCAGGCGGCTACCTGCCCGCCGCTCTAGCCGGCGGAGCAACCGCCCGGCAACCACCGCCGGCAACCCACCACCGGCAACCACCAGCAGTTACCACCGCCGACCGCCAGCCGCCAGAATGCCGCCGGTCCGAGCGGCGCCACCAGGGAGCCACCAGGGCCCCTTAAAATTATTATTTTTACCTCTTCCGATAAATCGGGTATAAATCGGGCGTTCGATCTCCGTTTTTCACAAACAAATAGGCGTTGGAAAGCTGGTTCAGCCTCAGTTGACACGTGCCTTTAAGGTTATGCAGCACAGGAGCAATATGGATCAGGCTCTGGGATTGATGGCTTTACACATTTCTAACAGTCTCCTGTTTCATCTTGAGGGTTGTCTCACTCCTCGAGCCATTTGGACCAAGTTTGATGGGATTTTTGGTACTGTCAACAAGTTCAAAGCTTTGCAGCTTGATCAGAGTTAACTTCCTTGGTAGCTGATTCATTTCCCTCTATTGAAGATTTTTTGATGAAGTTCAAACAACAAAGATCTATCTTGCAGGGTTGTGGTAAGACTAAGACTAATACAGAGTGCATTTTCCTGATCCTCTCCAAGCTTCGGGGTCCATTTCAGATTTTCTCTTCGACCTTTTATTCCACTATGGATGCCTTGGGTGCTCGCCATGTCATGCCTACTTTTGAGGTCTTTTGTGATCGTTTGACTCGTGAGCAAGCTAAGCTCAAGCAGTTGGATTCACTTTCAGGTTCATAGAACCAAGCATTGGTAGCCCAGTCCTCCAAAGGAAAACAGAAGCAGAAACTAAATCCTAAGAAAGATTCAGGGGCTAGTGAGAATCCCTCCAAGCCACCACCTAAGTTTGATTCAAAACCACAGTCCAATTCTAAACAGGGCAAATCTTCGAAGTCTGGTGAGTCTTCCTCCAAGACTAAGAAGAAATCTGGTGATCCTTGCAGTTTTTGTGGCAAGGAAGGACATCCCGTTTCTAGGTGTTGGAAACGTTTAGAGGCTTTGGAGGAAGCCATGCAGCAGCATAACATCAGTGCACCTCAGCCTCCTTCATAGCCCACAGGGAAAGTTCATGCTCTTTCTGCATGAGCATTGTCCTCAGAATCCACTTGGATTCTAGATTCTGGTGCCTCTCACCATATGACACACACAGAGGATTTGGTCACCGCTCTTTCCCCTATAGGCACTTGACATATTGCAGTTGGTGACTCAGCACAACTTTCAGTTCAGGGTTCAGGTACTATTTCATTGGATGGTGGTTGTCTATAGGATGTGCTTTTGGTTCCTGACATTTCGACAAACCTTCTATCCGTTTATCAGATTTGCCACTTTGGCTCTGGTAAAACAGTTGAGTTCTCACCACATGATGTGGTTATTCAAGATCTTCATGATCCTGACTTGGTTGTGGCTATTGGGAGTGTGGATTCTGCATCTCGCTTATACAGATTTGATGGCTTTGAGAGTTCAGAAACTGTTGGTTCCTCTCTTATAGCACATGCAGATTCAGTGAGCAGGCTTTGGCATGAGCGTTTTGGCCATGTCAATTACAGATATCTACAGCAGATGAGTACACATGCACTTGTGATTGGGCTTCCACCGATTTCTTGTACTAATGGTGTATGTCGTGGTTGTGTCCTTGGAAAACATCATCGAGATCCTTTTCCTAAGGGTCAAACCACTCGTGCTAGGGAAGCCCTAGAGTTGGTACATAGTGATCTTATGTCCTTTCCGACTCCTTCCTTTTCAGGGGCCCTCTATGTGCTCACTTTTATTGATGACTTCTCCAGATGTACATGGGTGTACTTTCTTAAGTACAAGTCTGAAGTCTTTGATTCATTCCAGACTTTTAAGACTTTTGTGGAGAAGCAATCTGGACTTTCTATCAGGAGGATACGCACAGATAATGGGGGGGAGTATGTTAATCAGGCTTTCAGAGATTTTTGCACTGAGCATGGTTTACAGCATCAGTTTACAGTTCCTTACACCCCTCAGCAGAATGGTATTGCTGAGAGAAAGAATAGAACCTTACGGGAGATGGCAAATTGTATGATACAGTCTCGAGCTATGAGTTCTTCATTTTGGGCTGAGGCAGTCAATTGTGCCAATTATATTCAGAATTGGATGCCTCATAAGGCATTGCGACATATGACTCTGAGGAGGCTTGGACCCATGTCAAGCCTGATGTTTCTACATTCTCGAGTTTTTGGTAGTGAGGCTTGGGCATTTATTCCTCGATGCTCAGCCAGAAAGCCATGGAGAGGAAGAGTCGACCACTCATATTTGTTGGCTACTATGAGGATGTTAAGGCGTACACAAGTTGTTTGATCCTGATTCTAGAGAGAGGTCTTGTTTTGGTGGGATGTCCAGTTTGATGAGCGCTATCCTCAGATGGATTCTCCATCACTAGCTTCTCCCTCATTGCCTACTCCTTCCTCTTCATCTCTTGAGGATTACTTATCTCTTGAGGATGATGTAGATGATGATCCACCATCTCCACCACCACCAGTTGCTCCATCTTTACCTAGGTGGGCCCGTGTTACTGTTGATGCAGCTGGTTCTTTGGCAGGTGATCCTTCAGATACTTGTACTCGTGCTCAGACATCTGGTTCTAGTCTTTTGAGTCATGCCATTTCGGATGATCCTCAAAAGTTTTCAAATGCGACAGGTCACCTTGAGTGGGATAGGGCTATGGATGAGGAGTATTCTTCTTTGATGAAGAATCATACTTGGGATCTTTGTCCTCTTCCTAGGGAAGAAAGTTGGTTCGGTGCAAGTGGGTGTACCGTACCAAGTATGCTGCAGATGGTTCTATTGATAAGTATAAGGCACTCTTGTTGCGAAGGGGTTTTCTCAGGTAGAGGGTATTGACTACTCCGAGACCTTTTGCTCCTCGTCATCAAGATGAATTCTATACACCGGTACTTTCACTTGCAGCTTCACAGGGATGGACAGTGTTTCAGATGGATGTGAAGAGTGCCTTCTTGCATGGAGACCTCATGAGGAGATCTATATGGAGCAGCCTCGGGATTTGTGCGGACACTTCTTTGGTTTGCGACTTCGACATTCATTGTATGGTCTCAAACAAGCCCCTCAGGCTTGGTATGAGAAGATGGACTCCTTCTTGCTTTCCTCTCACTTCACACGCTGTCATTCGATCACACAGTGTATATTCAGCATCAGGAGGGTGATCTTTTGATTCTTGTGCTATATGTAGATGATCTCATCCTTATAGGTAGCTCATCCTCCATGATTCAGAGTGTTCAGAGAGCTTTGATGGAGCAGTTTGAGATGATAGATCTTGGTCTCTTGCACTTCTTTCTGGGTCTACAGGTTATTCAGTCTTCAGATGGGATTTCCATATTTCAGGAGAAGTATGCTCTCGATATGCTTCAGTGATTTGGCATGCTTGATTACAAGTCTGCCCCCACTCCATTTCAGTCAGGTGTTGTTTTGTCTTCCACTTGCTCTACTCCTTTAGTAGACCCCACTTTATACAGGCAGTTGGTTGGCAGTTTGTTGTACCTAACACATTCTCGTCCTGATCTTTCCTTTGCAGTTGGCCTTGTCTCTCGGTTCTCCCATGATCCTCATGAGAGCCATTGGCAAGCAACCAAATGTATTTTGAGGTACATTCGGGGCACCACACATTATGGCATTCACTACACTTTAGGATCCCCTCACATCATTGGCTTCACTGACTCCGATTGGGCTGGTGATGTCAATGATCGAAAGTCTACTTCTGGCTTTGTTTTTTGCCTTGGTTCTGGTCCTATCACATGGTCTTGCAAGAAGCAATCTGCTATTGCATTATCATCTATAGAGGCTGAGTACCATGCGCCATGTTAGCCAAAGGAGGTTTTATGGCTCGGTGAAGTTGATGACAAAGTTTGGGTTTCCTCCAGATTGTCCCACTATTCTTTGGTGTGACAATCAGAGTGCCATTCACATTTCTCGCAACCCAGTGGAGCATCAGCGGACAAAGCACATTGAAATCCACATGCACTTCATCAGGCAGTTGATTCAGGATGGTTCTCTCATCTTGGAGTACATTCCTACAGAGGAGCAAGTTGCAGACATCTTCACTAAACCTTTGGCATCTCCACGCTATCTTCAGTTGCGCTCCATGCTTGGGGTGAAGGAAGTTGTCCTTGGGGGGTCTCAGTGAGGCCTTCCTTCCTTCATGTTTTCTTTTCAGCATGATTCTTTATCTCTTTTTGGAGAGGATTTTTTTCCCACTGGGTTTTCTCCTTTACTCCGCTTTATAGAGATTTTCTTGTATTCAGGTACCTGATCAGGCCATGTTGCCGGGACCCTTTGTTGCATTGTAGTTCCTTTGATTTCTTCTGCATTGTTTGTAGCTGCATTGTAGCTCATCTTAAGGGGGGGTGTTAGGGTAAAATAATTAATTAATTTTACTCTCCTCTTAAGATTTCACTTTATGCATATATTAGTCATTTAATAATTAATATTTAATTATTAAATGCTCTCACCTTAGGGTTAGGTTTTCCTTTTCGGTGTTGATCTCCTTTTTAAGGATTGATCTCTTGTATTGTAATTAATTCTTGATTCATTTTTCCTATGATAATACATCTTGCACTTTGTCAGAGCCAAAACCCTCGTCTTCGTTCTCTCTCTTTCTCTGTGATAGGTTTCTTGCATGCAGGTTATTTGGGTTATGTGGATTTGTATTTCTCAAATCCTACATAAGGTACAATTGATAATTTCTCACAAGATTTGATCAAAATCTCACCAGAGCTGATTAAATTTGATAGGCTGATTGATGTTTGATAAATTGACAAAGATTATTGACATTCGATATTTCATGATGATAGGAGTCATTTGCAAACTTACAAATTCGAGAGTGGTTTCCCAAGACATTCAATTTGATTTCACAGCTAGTGCAGCCTAAGACAACATTCATCATGCATTGTGGTTTGTCCTCTGTCTTATCCTCTGTCTTAGATATGCCCCATATTAGAATTAATCACGGTCTCCTAACAGCCCTAGCAGAGAGGTGGCATAGCAAGCATAATACCTTCCACCTTCCTACCAGTGAGATGACAGTCACTCTTGAGGATGTATGGCGGATTTTGAGTTCTAAAAATTGATATTTGTGTTGGTATTTTCTGTAGTTGGTTGACTATGTTGTAGTGATTTCAATGGGTAGCAATGTTTTTAGATGAAAATCTTTTCAATATTACCTTGGATTGCCCCCTTTTTGTCACATTGACTGGTTGGTAATCTTGGTTTTCCCTAATTTTTATGACATTAATCTAATTGTTTGATGGGACCATGTTTGGGATCATATTTATTAGTAGGATGCTATTGATTCCCACATTATCATTTTAATTATCAACAACACCATTCTTCTCAACGCAGTAATATAATGAATAGTGTTGTCATAAATGTAGTTTACATTTTTACCTTTACTATTTGCAGAAGAAGATTCTCCCTTTTCATAATTTGGTAAAGGATTTTTAAATGCACTATGATCATTGTTCATTTGATGTCCTTCTGCAAATACTTTCTTGTTGTCAATCAAATCTTGTATTAGATGTTTCAATTGCTTACAATCATTTTTTTTATGTCCTTTGTTTTTATGAAAGTCACAGAAATCTGCATCATTCGACCAAGATGGCTTGACTCTTGGTTCCCAATTCCTTGCTTCAGGTAATGTGATAATTCCATGTCCAATAAGTTCTCTCATTTTTTATTCTAGTGTTTGTCCCAACTATGTGAATCTTCTTCCATTTGATGGTTTTTGATATGATTGTGGTTTAGATTCTTCATTGATCGGATTGTTGTTTTGATTGACACTTTGATTGAAGTTTGGTCATTGTTTTGATTGGTATTTGTAGTACTAGTTGTTGTCAAATTAAATACCGGCTTCACATTTTGTGTTTCATTTGTACCATCATTGTTACCAGTATTTCTATTCTTTTGCCAAAACTTTGGTTTATCATTGTTGTTGTAGTGATTTGAGGAGTTTGTCTTATTTGATCCTTCATTGTAGTGTTTTATTACTCCTCTCTTGACTAAGGCTTCTTCCATCTTGAGCATGTTTTCAATCACTTTCTCAAATGTAGGGTGCATTATAATTCAAGCCTGTAGCTCATGCCATCAGTTAGGTTGTCAATAAATAGTTCCATATTTTCCTCTTCAGGTATGGAATGAGGATACCTAGCAAACAACCTTCACCATCGTTGTAGAAATGAGAGGAATGTTTCACCTTTCTTTTGTGTCGTATTGTAAAGGTCCTTTATTGTTATCTCATGTTGAATATTATAGGAGAGTTGTGAGATAAACCTGTTGAATAATTCCTCGAAAGATCAAATTCATGTGATTGTAGTTTAGAGAACCATTCCATACATTGACCTCCTAAGCTTCTTGGATATAACCTCATTAGATAAGTTTCTTCTTGTGCAATTTCTAAACTCATGGTTCTAAACTCCATCACATGATCAATTGGATCTGTTTTACCATTGTACTTGTCATATTTTGGGAATTATCTATGTCTAGGAAATGGTATCATGTCCACACTTGGATCGAAAGGATAAGGACAAATGTCTTGTAATGAGTACCTTTTTCATGGTTCCTTTTTGCATATCTTGAAGTTGTTTCAAGTTTTGCATTTGATGTGTTAGGAAATTCACTTGATCTGTGTTTTATGTTTTTTGTTTCAGTTTCAGCTACTTTAGGTACTTCTTTTAGCCAATTAACATCAAAGTCCTTTGGAATTTGTGCTCCTAATTCAACTAGCATCAAGAGGTATTTTTCCATATCTTGTTCTAAAACTTTTTCCATGAATTTGTGAAAATTAGGATCTTGTTGTGTAGTTTGGATATCCTCTTGGGTTATTTCATTTGCATCATTTTTGTGGAATCTGTGAAAGGGATTTTCTTCAACCATGGTATTTGGTGTTTCAATTTATTTTTCTCTAAGTTTCTGTCTTTGTAACCTTGTCAAAATTGGCATAAAAGTGTTGTTATTTTTACTAAACTTTGATCCTTTTATTTGGGTGAGTGCCAAATGGTATTAATATAATTCAAATAGAATGATAAATTCTATTGATGAGACCAAGTTAAACTATGATTATTGTGTTTCATTTCGTGATAGTAGGATGATGATCCTGATAATGAAACTTATCTTAATGATCAAATGTTGTGTTTGGGATTAGGCACTTTAAAATTGTAAGATCTCGGTTTAATTTGAAAGAATTTGACTTTCAAGGTCCTATTTTTCCAAGTTTAAGACATTGGTTGAACTAAGAAAATGTTTATGTTATGATAAAAATCCAGATTTTGATGTTAATTGTCTGACTGATGGGAAAATAGCTCTCTAGTTTTTTTTCATTCTGTGGATGCACTATAACAAACCTTAAATGTGCTAAAACATACTGTGGATGCGTTGGAAGATAAGGTGTATGCACTATCAGACAGGGTATATGCGCTAAAACAGAGGGTGGTTGCGCCAAGATACTAGTAAATTATGGTGACAGACTATGCAAATGCACTATAAGATAAGACAAATGTGCTGAAATAGTGTTTGTATGTGCTATTTGGATGAAAAATGTGTTAAAAGACTGGATGTTTGCACTAAAATAGAGGTTGGTTGTGCTAAACTGGAAGTTGTTAGTATGTTCATAGTTTTGTCTATTTGTTTTGGTTTTTCTCAGTAAAATGATTAATTCTAGGGTGTAATTTTATAACCAGTGAAGATAGTGGATGGGTATTTTGCTTGTAAATCTTAGATTTTGATGATCTAATTGGAATGATACCTTTGACAATAATAACTTCACACAAAAAATCCAAATTGTAAACAGTTGTTTCAAATTCTATGTATTAAACATGTAGTGAATGTTCTAGAATCAAATCGGATTCTTTCAATTTTCACAGGTTTAACACAAATAAAGACAGTTCAAGCACTCTTCTAATTGTCAAGTAGGTCACTTAGAATATCATAGCCCACAACTTGCAACTATGTCAACTCACATAGCCCTATCACCCCCTAGAGGGCGCTCGTGCTCTTGCCTTTCCTAAGTATTAACGAAAGTAAAATCCTCCACTTTTGGCCAGGGTCTTTGATAGTTATATGGTGAGTGTCTTGGGGGAAGATTCTTCCCTCTCCTTGCACCGTGATATAAAAAGTGTTCAGAAACTGACATGGTTGGATTCTACACTAAAGTTTGTAGATAGGGTATCCGTTTGGAGTGGCAAATGATAAACTCCCTCAGGAGAGCTCCCAATCTTTAGAACAAAGCTTTTGGGGATGGTTATCTTGCACACTTTCCATTGAATTGTGGGTTTCCCCAAATTTACTTTTGATTATAGTGGGTTGGAAAACCTAGCTTTGGTTGTTCCCACTTAGGTCGTTCTCGTAGGGTGAGTACTTTTTCCCACTATGAGAGGCCTTCTAAAGGATTTAATAAAGTAGGATAGAAAGTCTAGCATTCTGATCACCCAGTTAAGGGGAGAGCATAAGCCTATTGCTTTCGAAACACATACAACAATGGGGTTCAAACTAGTTGATTAATTAAGCTAGATTCACTATCTTAACCAAAGGAAAGACAATAATCAAATTAAAATTCCTACAAACATTATTAGTAAATTGCAATTTTTTGTCTTTGACCGATGTAAATGTTTTTGACCATCATCTTTGACAAGTGTATTTTGTACCTGGAACAAAAAAAATAATGAGTAGTCCTCAAATTTTTAAAATTCTTCTAAAATACTTAGATGTGCCACAATAGTTGTCATATGCGCTAAAACAAAATGTAAATGTTCTATAATAACAGTTCTATGCGCTATAAAAATTGATGGATGTGCCAAAATAAAAGATCTATGCACAAAAAGAAAACCCCCTGTCTAATGAATTAGAAACTTGGATGCGCTAAATCAGACTGTGCATGCATTGGAAGATTCTGTGAATGCACCAGAACAGTGCTCAGATGCACTAGAAGATCTATCGTATGCACCGCAAAAACTCTCAATCACACTAAAACAAAACATGTTAGAAGCCTGCAAGCATAGTTTTCAAAAAAAGATGTTAAAAATGGGGTTTTCCGGCCCCACTGTGGGCACCAATTTATGTGTGAGTAAAATGTGAGTAAATGATAATCAACACAATCAATAAGACATCATATCAATAGATCTAAACAAATATTATTCTAATTTAAGCAAGAATCTACTGAAAGCGTCAGATTGCTCTTTATCTCCAAAGATTTATTAAGTCATAGGGCTCTCAGATTTTGTTAGCATTATGAATGTTAAAATGCCAATCTAGAGAATGAGAATGATAAGCTATATGATTGTTATATGATGTGCAAGCTATATAATGTAAAAAGTTATGATACTGATTTTCGATAATGAAAGCTATATGTTGTGATATGATAATAGAAACTATATTAAGATGCAATCTATGATGAAAGACATGATTATATACTAAATGATATGCTATTTGCTAAAATGATTGATTTCTCAATTGATATTTCTGCAGAGTAAGTTTGCACAAAGTTGGAATCTTTTTTCTTGTTGACAGAGGCTGCATTTATAGATTCCCAACAACATATTTGTGAAGGGGAAGCAAAGCAAAGGTCTGGATTTGATTTGAAGAATTGAATGGTGAAAGATGAAGAAGCCTGAGATGATTATGGAGATTTTTCCTCTTCACAAAACATTCAGCCAAAAGATAGGAAGAATCAATGGAAGAAGATGAAGAAGATAGGAAGAATCAGTGGATTTTTCCCGTGAAGGTTGAGATGAATTAAATTAGACATTTCATATCTAATTTGGTAGGTTGATATGATTAGTTGTAGAATATACTTCAATTGAATATTTAGATTTATTCAATTTAGGAAAAGAAGATATTTAATTTAATAAAACAAACTATAGAATGTAATGTCCCCTTCCAGTTGACATCTCTCAGTTCATGAGATTAACCTATTATGTGACCCTCATAGGCTGATAGAGTGGATAGAGGGTCTTGTTGAGGCATGTCTTGGTTTCAGTTATTAGAATCATTCAGTTTGGCTTTCGTTTAGAGTCGTTTGGACATCATTTGCTTAACTTACTATTTTTAGTAAGTGGAGACACTCAACGAAGCACCCCTACTATTTTTAGCAGTATGGTCTGGTCATATGCAGATTCAGTCACTTATCATCTGGTTTCAGAGGGTTCATCAATTAGAATTATTTTGAGAGAGATATTAATATTTATTTGCCAAAATAAATATTAATTTAATCGAAGCTTATATTATAAACTTATAATATAATTAAATATTATAACTTAAGTGACTTTTTGAAGGGGGTCGACCATCATGAAGAAGGGGCCATTTTTAATTAATGATTATAATTAAAAAGGTGTCCAAACTATTGAAAGATTAAAAGTAAAAATTCAAGTTTTATTTAAATGATGCTTTTTGAAGGAAATCAACCCAATTGAGAGGATATAAGTTTTCTTTGTGAAAACTTCATTCATTATGTTATGAAATTGATTTTAGCCTATTTATTCTTTAGAGAACGAAGCCAATGGTTTCAGTTGTCTTTTGCATTGGAGAATGAGCCATCTTCATTGTTAGCAGTTTAGAGGCTGTGAAATATCAGTTGATTTATTGCCTGTAGTTGATTAACTTCATTTCAGAAGTTATTACAGAGCGCATTGAGAAGTCATCATTCAGAGTTTGATTTATATTGGTCAGAGATAAGGAATTCAATAAATGTCCAGAGATAGTGATTTTTCTTGAGTGACTGGGTTTAATACAAGTCTGGCATGATTTCCAAGATAGTACGAATTGTAATGCCCCATCTTATAACCTAAGGAATGTTGCAATTGTGTATATAAGTATAATATATATATTTTTTAAAGTATTAATATTAAGTTAATTAGTTGCATACATTCACTAAGTTACGCAACATTACACTACTTGAGGTTCCATAGACGACTTTTGTATTTAGCATTGCACATATTTAAATAACATAAACATAAAAGTAAACATTGCATAACATTTGAATTCCATTCATGAAAGTATAAAGTACAAATATGATTCTTACATTGCATTTGATAAGATATTACAATACTCGTTCATCAGATGAGGTAGATCAATATTAGTTACAATTACATTTTACAAATGTTCACCTCATTAACAATTGAGGGATGTTACAATACAAGATTTCAAATAATGCAATAAAGAAAGTACACATATGTATCCAAGTACGAGCTCTCCATCCATGAAGCTCTCGTTGCCATGATCATAAACTGGGGATCCAATGAAGTAAGGTGCATGTTCCACCCAACCATGTGGTACTCGTAGGTCCACCCCCCGTGCTAAGAGATAGTAATATGGTTACCTAGACATAACCTATTCACCCTAGACACAAGTACATAACTAACTGATGGTTACATTGCTTCCAGATTTAAGACAATCGAATATATTAAGAACACATGGTTAATTGTTATTTTAGGTGGAGTGTCATCACAATATTGCAAAGGTTACCTGGGTGTTTCTTCCTAGGTTCTGGCCCCCAACTTGGGTTACCCTGGTAACCTCTTACGAAACTCGGCCCCATTTGCAAACCATTTCGGAATCGAATATCTTTTAAGGTAACAAGATATCGATTTGCCATTCTAGGTCTTCTCATCTTATACTCGAGACTAAACTAGCTCTAGAGTCTATAAGTGAGGCATAATCATCTTATTAAAGATTTTATTCTAACTACTATGTTATTTAGTTATCACTGACTTACTAACTCTTTGTAAGTTACCCTAACACCACTTTCTGTGTCGACCCTCACACAGAGCCACTCCCCTAAACATAACAAAGGAATTCTAAGTTCTCTAACTAGGGTAGACAAGGTGCACAAAATTCATTCATATAATAACAAAAGACACACAAAAGTCATTAAACCCTTATTCATAAATCTAGGTGTCAATACACCATACTATAACACGTGCACTACCCTAGTCAACTCAAGAAATGCATTTGAACAATAACAACTCCCTTACTATACATATCATTCTGGAAGACTTATACATCTAAGACATTCCCAATTTTCCCAAAAAGAAATACGATTAAAGCAAATCAAGAAAAATAAACGTATACTATTCGGATTTACTAAATCTAGTCATTCAAAGAGTTAACATGAAATTATAGTAACTTAATTATAATTCTTTTCTCAAATGATAAAGAAAATTGCATTTAATTATTCTAATTTTAACTTCCTCAATTTCACATAAAAACAAAAAAACAATTTTTTTTTCTCAATCATTTATTGTTTAAAACTAATTGATTTTATACTTTCAAACATCTAATAAATAATTCCACATTTAAATACAAAAGTATTTTTTTTAAATATTAAATATACATATACATATTAATTAAAAAAAACATATATTTATATATATATATATACATATACATATATACATATATACATATATACATATACATATATACATATACATATACATATACATATATACATATATATATATAATAATAAATAATCACAATTTCAAAATTCGCGAATATAAAATAAATCCGAAATTACATATTTAAATTAAAGCAAATTTCAGAATGAAATCAAAGTTCCTTTTTTATTTATTTGTTTGCAACAAAACCCATACATAGGGTTTGTGGCTGTACACACAACCGGCCATGAAAGGTCGCGGCTGTGTGGGCAGCCTAAGCGCTGCCTACGCGGGTAGCGCTGGCTGCCTCCATAGCCGTCGCCCTTCATGGGCAGCTGTGGGGGTAGCCCTACGCCCCCAACCACAATCTAAAACACACTATTAAATTCGAAATTTCATAAAAAGAATTAAAACTCTATTTTTTTTTCAATTCCAACTGCAGATTTAATTCATCTCTATAAAATTTTGAACCCTAACTCACCATACAACGATTTCAATTTAAATAATCATATATTTATAAATTAATGACTTTCACAATCCAATTAATATATGAAGATAAATTTACATACATACATATATATATATATATATATATATATATATATATATATATATATATATATATATATATATATATATATATATATTAATTTCTAATAGGGTTTTCGAGAGAAATAAAGAAATTTCTAGGGGTTTCTTTTGAAATAAATTTTCAAGGTTTCATTGGGGAAATTGGGAAATTATAAAATTTCTTCAGGGTTTCAAAAGAAAACACGCACAAAAATTTCCATTCAAATTTTAATTTACCCCAAAGGTTTTAAAATCCATTTTCTATTTAAATGATTTCCCCTTCACTATTTTAAATATTTTCCACAGAAAGTATGCTACAAAAATTCTTCTGAAACCAACAAATCTTTACAAACAAGAATACAGTGAACAATTTCTTTGCGAGAAGTACAAGGACTTAAATTAAACATAATTTCTTTTCACAAATATTCCTTTCAACAACAAACAAATTTATAATTCACAAGGAAAATACATGTTTTTCCTTAGCTTCAAAAATTCTATCTGGTGAAGAACAACTTTGCCTGTAGCTTCCAAAGCTTTTCATGAACACCAATTCCAAAATGCAACCCAGAGAACTTCCACAATAATACCCAAAAAATATAAGCAAATTTTTTAACAAAGCACTAATATTTTTCCCGTGAAGAATTAGCCAAAAGCTTATGTATTTTCCCAGATCCCAAATAACCTCTGAGAAAATCCTCAACCATAAGCAATAAATTTAACTAGCACACATGTCGAGAAGAAGAAAAATATCTTTAACAACTTCCCGACAATCTTTCCTATCAAGATTTGCATGCCTTTAATTTATTTAAATTTCCAATTTTCAAAAATACAAAATTTATTTACAATTAAAAATGCCATTTCCAAAATAATAATTAATTTAAAATTAAATCTATTCACACACATTTAAAACAATTTTAATTTAATTTTAATTTAATTAAATGAATTTAATCTCTATGATCAAATTATTTAACCAAACAAACTAATTAATTAATTAAATAACATGTAAAACTTATTTCTCTAACATTTAAAAATTAATTTAAACAATAGTAAATTAGAATAATAAACTATCATTAAAATTGACAAGATTTTCCTATCAAAGCAATTTAATCCAATCAAGAAAAGACAAGACAACCAAAGACTCCAAACTAAACTGACGATGTATTGAAATTGGGTTTAAGACTAGACTAGGATAAACCATGTTACTACCTCCCAATCAACATATCCATTGAGTCTTGACACGCTCAGACCTGAGTAAGGTGGAGTCGGTGTCATGTACCTGCAATCCTGTAACCAAACAAATAACATGCATATATATATAATCCATTGTACAGGCACAGCGTGCGGAGAAAATCACGGACATCATAGGGCACTCACAAGCGAGTGATGCAATTTCGCTCTCCACACCAATACACGTCACATCAGACTGAAAAATTAAATAACAGTTAGTCCATCCTAAACATATACATAGCAATAACATCTAAAGGGAAACATCTACGCTATCACAAAGCATGTCAGAAATCAAATATCACCATACAATGTATCATCATATCACAAAGTGAATCCACTGTCGCTCAAAATATCAAACCAAAGTACCAAAGTCTAACAGTGTGAAAACATGCAACATAAAACATAAGCATAAATGGAGGGGTACTACATGGATTTAATTGCTGATGTGTGGAGGCCATACAAATCAAATCTGAGGCCGAATCAAATCTGAGGCCGTACTTCTCCTGTGAGCTTGGACGCCTTGATTTTTGGTCTTCTGCCTACACCAAATGGGATGCCTTGGTCTCTGGGTCAGTTTGCAACAATTTCAAGGCTGGGAAATGGCTTCCTGAGGTTGGTTGTACAAATTCTTCATCATTCTGGGGTGGCTGCAATCAGCAAATCAGGTTTTTAAATAATGCAATCAACTTTTCCTTTTTGTCTACATGTTAGGGTTTTAGTATTGCAATCACTGTGAAAGAATAATAAATCTATTTGTTATCGATTTAGGGATCTATATGCTTCAGTTTTTACCTTATTGTATTTATTAAATATTTTAGAAGTATTTCTTTCAAAAATCGCATTATGTTCTTTATATGCAAAAACCTCAAAAAATTCAAAAACCTTCAAAACACAAAAAACAATCAGTTTGAGCATCAGGGTTGAAGTGGAACTAGCAAGGTTCTTCACATATAAGTCTAAGTTTATTAAATAAATATGAAAGAAATATGATAATTAAATAAAACAAAGTATGAAACTTGTTTATTTAATTTAGATGAAATGATGTGATTAAGATGGAAGATAATCATTGAAGAATTCAATAATAATATTTAAATAAAACAAAGGATTAAATTTGTTTATTTAATTAAGAGGAAATAATATAATAAAGATAGAAGAATTAAAAGTGAACTATATAAATAAATATTTTTATTTATTTAATAGTAGAGGAATTAAAGGTTAATTAATCAAATAAATCATATTTAGTTAATTAGATTATCCAGACCATTTTTAGGTGTATACACATCTTTCCTACATGTTGTGTCAATTTGGCAATCAATAGGTTGTATAAGGGAGTGGATCATGGAGAATGTATTGGTTCTTGCTTCTTGTTTTCTAAAACTATGGTAGTGTAAATTCTTTGTGCTATTTTGGAAGGTTAATAAATTTTGTATGAATTGTTTGAGAAAGACTATAAATTGTATTGTATTCATGTGGATCACTTGTCAAGGGTGAACATGCAAGTTTGTTGAATTGATATAATTTGAATTGAAGAATGAGCTCAATTATTATTCTAAATGTTGTTTCACACATTGTTAGTCTATTGGAATATATGTAGATTGAATAATTTGCAACATCTCTTCTCTTAAAATTAAGTTCAAAATATTTGTCTATTTCTTTTCAATAATATTAATAAATGACACATTGAATGCCATTAAATACCAAGAAATAACATGTCTATAAACTTTAAAAAAAAAACAATTTTTTTGAACTTTAAATTTTAAAATTTAAATTTGAATCTCATTCTTTTACCACTACATAGCATGAAAAATGAAGGACTAAAAACATTAAAAAACTATATTAAGATTCCAATATCGCATGAAATTTTAGTCTAACCTAACACATGTTTACACAATCTTTTCAAGCATGTGCTCCGAAAATAATTGGACAATGGGAAAAAATTAGATAACACTATACTTCCATAACACCGTACGTGCAGGCCTAAAATTTGATGGTCTATTTGGTCGTTTTTTCAATTTTAGACCGTATATTACAACTTTAAAATTTATTAGACCATATAGTTTGACTTGTATTTTTATTAAACCGTCAAAATTTATAATAGAAAAAATATAATATAGTATTTTAATTTATAATATATATCATTCTATAATGTTTATTATAAAAAACAAATTAATTTAGAATAAAATATAACATTTTTTTGAATATTTTATAATATGGATTTAGAAACTTTTGACATTTTTACTAATAGTTATCATTGTTTTATATTTTAATATATGATTTATAATATTTATTATAAAAATATATATTAATTTAGAATATTTTCAAAATAGAATAGAATTGTTTTTAACTTTTAGAATATTTTTAACAAGATTTGTTTTTAATATGAATTTAGAAACTTTTGATAATTGTTAATTATAACAGTAAATTTAAGCTTTTTATATTTCTAAATTCTTACTGATAATTATCATTATTTTCTAATTTTTCAAAATATTACATTTACAAAAGATTTTGTATAAAAAAAATCATAAATTAAACAATTTTTTTGATAATTTATATTTTAGTAGGAATGGTCTTTCCATAGTCCATGGGAATTAGATAAAAAGATTTTTGGATTCAATTGTGTCTATTTATTTGTATCCAAATAAACAAACAGGGATACAAATAAACAAACACAATTGAATCCAACAATATTTTTATCTAATTTATATTTTTCTTAAAATGTTAAATGAAAGGTATGAACATTTTTTTGTATTTGATCATAGATTGACAAATATTAGCATATTAGTCAATTTAAACAAACCAAATAAAATATTCCTATGAAATACTTGAAATACTAAATATGCAAACAAGTCAATAAAAGATCAAAGTAACAAATGAAAGCATATAAAATAATATTCAAACTCTATCCCATAGTGGGAGTGGTGCTCCTTTGATGTGGAAAGAATACCCTTTCCCACCCCCTTTTTCTTTATTCTAAGATTGTTGATGAAATTGTGTATAATGTTGATGCATAAAAGAGTGGATTGAGAATGTATGTGATGAAGTTCAATTTCCCTCAAAGATAATGATAGAAAATTGGAGGATAATGACTTTGCATAAAGAAGTGGATCCTTTCCTCATAGAGAAACCCTCTATAAATAGGGTTGAAGGGTTGAAGAATGAAGAGATTGGAAGAATGTGAGACTAAATGGGGAGCCAATAGGATTGTGACACTTGTCACAAAGCTAATGGATGAGGATAAAGCACATTTTGAAAAATGTGAAGAGTTAGTGCTTGTAGGTGAAGGGGTGAGGGGGATGTAAGAGAAGTTAATGCCTTTGTAATGGGAATTAAGGGCTTTGTAAAAGGCTTAAATTTCTTTGTAAGAAGCATTAATATTTGATCAAGAAAGTCAAATAAGGGGAGTTATTAAAAGAATATTCTCAAAGAATATACCTTTGTGAGAGAAAATGGGTTAATTAGTTAATTAAAAGAAATTGTTTTCATGTGCGAGTTGGTTAGTTGATCATGGGTTTAGTTTGACCAAGGTTGAGTCAAAAGCTAGAGAATGGGTAATGATGATTAGAAAGTGATTAATTCATAATTAATCAATTTGAATGGATTAGGGGGTTTATGACATTTGATTTAAATAATTTGATTTATTAAATCAAATGAGAGGACTTTAGGGTTTTAATTAAATAAATTGTTTTATTTAATTAAACATGGTGAACAATAGTGGGCAAGAAGTGAATTAATCAAATAAACTTAATTACTTGGTTAATAGTGGAAGTGACGTTAATTAATCAGAATTAGATGCATAATGTCAGTCAGGCCTATTTGAGTGTCTACATTTTTCCCCTCTTTGAAGCAATGTACTGGTTGCATTGGTTCAAAGATTGATGTTGCCAAGATCAAAATTCAAAAAAATTCTATTTTTTTGGATGCTCCACTACTGCCCTAGCATAAAGAATTACGCTGGTACACTACCCCCTGGAGAGATCAGGCAAAAATTATAATTTTTGGGTCGAGCTCATGAAAAATATGTTTTATGGATGTATGGATGGTTATGTTATGAGATGCTTAGACTAATAGATCTATATTATGATGACGATGAAAATGAGATGTTTTTAAGATGCTTAGAATAACAAATCAATATTATCCTAAACAACTAAAATGATAATGCAAGTGAGATGATAAGATGGATGATATTTTCCTATGATAATATGCCATGATTATGTAGGATGTTGATGGTTTGTGGATGCAGGATGGATGCATTGATATATTTTTCCAAATGTTATGATATCATGTTAGTGTGAAAGAAGATAGAAGAATGAGAGGGATCAACCCTTGATTCTAAGAATATGTAGAATTCCAAAAATTCTATGATTCATCGAGACTTTATTAGATATGATGATGAATGATGAATGATGTTTTTCTTATCCAGGGATTAGGGATATAAACGACACAGCTTTCCTTATGTTTGATAAAACACATAGATACAATGCATCAAGGTACAAACAACCAGGATGGCATGGTATCTAGTGCAATGGACTTTGACTCAACAAATAGATAGGCGTATCCTTGTTCATACCTGACATACGAAAACCCCACTTGGATGTACTTCAAAAATTTCAAACATCTTGGACCAAAACATGGAAAGGCATAACCTAAAAATGTAATAGTCAATAAGTTGTTCAAAACCTTTTCCATACACACCTACCAAAGTGAGTATCACCAAGTTATATTACAAGAACATCCAACAAACACAACAAATAAAAGATAATGATCAATGCCCCATTTTTCTCTCTCTAAATTTTTATGATTAGACATCATCGAGAGGTCATTGGAACAAGCGCAATAAGATAAATCAAAAGAAAAGATCAAGTACATGTATAAATTCAATGTTCATTTTTTAGCCAAGACTAAACTACGGTGATGTCTGATGTTGATGTCCATTGTAGGAAGGATGCATCCTAAGACATGATTTATCAGATGATGGGAAGATTGATGTGATGATGAGCTATTGATACCAAGAGTTGACTAACTTGTTTACCTACTAACCTAGACTCAAGACCTTGACGTTTAGGTTTACCCTTTGTAAATTTTCCATACTTGTTTCCACTTGTTTTGCCAAAGGTTGAAGATGATGATTGATTTATTGTGAGCGGATGTTTATTGCAGGTGAAAGAGAAATGGGACAAATGATTTTAGTATTTTGAATTGTTGTGAGGCTATTTTGGGTTTTTTGAGATGTTTTGTAATTGTTTTGATTTTTCAAATTTCTAATGTTTTTGGTGTTTTCTGAGATTTTATGAATGTTTTTTTGTTTTTGTGTCTCGAGGGATGATCAAAGATTAGCCTTGCCTAAATTTAAGCTCAGAGATGATGTAGTTCAACAATCATGTTTTTTATGTTTTCTATTTTTATGAGTTTTTTGGATTTTGGTATGTTTTGGATTTTTCTTGTGATTTCGACGATTTGGATATGGATATGTGTGATGATATCAGTGATCTATTTTGAGATTTTTTTGAAAACCAAGTGAAGGTTGATTGATTTGATTGATGATAACAACATGAGGATTGTGAAGGATATCCCGAGATGATGATGGATTGATTGGATTGGATTGATTAAAATGGTGAAACTCGGTTTGGAATAAAATTGTTTGATGCAACTGATATTGATTGTTTGGATTAATGTTTGATGAAAGATAAAGCTTGATAAGGAACATCTTCTCATAAAAATGTGTCATAGGCTAGTGATTTGGATTTTTTTCTCAGAAATTCTTTGACCAATTTGATTTCATGTTTGCCAATATTTGGATCACCACATAAGTTGGAGGATATAGATCAAGATTTATTCCTGAAGCAAGATGTAAATATTTTTTTCCAGTGTCTAGCAATGTATGGAGTACCATAGATGGATTATTGGATAGATGTATGGATGGAGGGATATGGTAAGCATGCAAAGGATTCCAAGGATTATCTTGTGATAAGATATGATGTTTGAATAAAGAATGCCCATTTGGATAATGCTAGGTAGGATAGGAGCAATGATAATGACCCATGTCACGATGTTTTCCATAAGAAAGTGTAGAGTGTACACCAAAATTTTTTCAAGATCAAGATATTTTGGAATATGGATGTATATAGATGAAAATGGATTGGATAAATGGTTCATGGATGAATGGATTTATTATGGATAAGATGGATGAAATGTTAGATCTATTATGGATGGGATAAGATGCTTGATTCTACACATGACACTTGTTTGCTAAGTTTTCATCATGGTACCTATCCAAAGCACCACCATAGTGGTTTTCACTGGAGGATGATTTTTTTATCTTTACTTTTTTCATGATTTTTTGATTTTTTGTTTTTTTGTGAAATATTTTAAGCTCATGTTGAACCACTTGGTGGTGTTGATGTAAATGCTTATGTCATAATGTGCCATCGATATCCTGCTTGAAGAAGCTACTTTGCTAAGATACGTGCACTTGAATACAACTTTTGAGATTCCTGATCTACTTTGTTGATACCATAGTTAACTTTTTCCATGTGCACACATCGCAATATAATGCCTTCTGAATCCTTATGATGAAGGGTGGCTAACAATACATGGCGAATTTGAGAATTAGATATCATGCATGGAGGAGTGGATTGTGTTGTGTGTTTAGGAATAGGAGATGCATTGGTTGATAGTTTTGAACCCTTGACTCTCTAAATTTGGGAACATGAAAAATGATGGGTGATACAGAAGTGTGCATGGAATAAAGACCAACTGCTTGACATACTTTGTACGTTGCTTGAGAAGCCTGCTTTTTCCTTTGTAGACATCTTTGATGGATACTTTTCCCCTTTTTATTTTCCCCCATAGTCTATTTGACTAATGAGTTTGATAGGGATAATATTTCTTTGTATTTTTTAGTATCCACTTGTATTTGATTTTTCCTTCATGCTTTGCTACTTTTTTTCTTTGATGACATTCTTCTTTCTTTGATTCATATCTTTCTTTGATGTTGGTCCCAATTTGTGATTAGAGTGATGGGTGGATGAAGATTCGTGACATGGCTAGTTGTAGTAATGGCATTGGTTTCATCATAAGGATTCTTCGTGCTCCCTATGTTGACGTTCTCTTAAGATGAAGTTTCCCCCAGTGTTGTGGAAGTAGTACCCTCATGCTTTGATTCTACTTGTTTTGAGATGTCCTGTTTAGCAAACATTCTTTGATAAATGACCATTACAGATGATATTTGAATTTTCTACTCTATTGTCTCTAGAATATCTTGTTTGGTCCAGCCTGTTTCCTTGAGTGGATAATGTTGGATATCTTCATACCTAATGTTCTCAATCTAAATTTGGGATGTATCTGATCCTGATATTGACAACTTATCCTGACTGTGGGAATTAATAACCTCTTGTTCTTGTGTAATAATGTCAAGAGTAGAGAAATGATTGTTCTAAATGAAGATCATCTATGTGTCCATCCAAAGAAAGCATCTCATGGGTAGATGGACGAGTATGTTTTATATGGATATGATCATCATTTGTGACATCTTGTATAGATTGGAGAGTTTCAATTAGATCATTGTAGCATCTTGGGGATACAAATTATTGATCTTGATTAATTTTGAAATTTCTTTTGACGTGCTTTGGATCAATTTTTTGACATGGGTCAATTTCAAAGGATGGATTGCTTATAAAGGGTTCTTGTATTTTTTCATTAGGCATGGGAAGTGGCTCAATAATTTCTTGATCTTTGAGTGAATTTGGATAAAGTGTTGAGTTGAGGATTCCTTCAATATCTGCAACCATGAGGTCAAAGGATATCAATATGTCTTGGAAAGGACCATTTCTAGACTTTGGTGAAAGATGATGATCATGCTTTGGAATAAATTCTTGAGATATGTCCTCTAACTCATTAGATGATGTAGATGTTGATGTTCAAGGTAGCTTCAGGCTTCTACTTCTAGCCCAACCCAATTTATGAAGGGAAATTTAAATTATAGCCTAACGACTATTTAAATTGCAAGTCGAGTTTTTTATGAAGAGGCACGCCTCATAATAAATGATGTTTTATTTAATTGTTATTGAGGCCGACATCCTTAGGCGTGAATTCATGAAGAGATATAATTCCTTGAGGCCCACTTCATGTGTCTTGGAGACACGAGTTTTGATGGAGGCCGACATGAAGGTTAGAAGGGATGTGTCCCTTCCATTCATATGTATATATATACATTGCTTCTCCATTGTATTCATTCATTGTGTTCATCCTAGTTTGATATCCATAGTGCGAATTGAAGTAGTAAGAAGTTTATCAAGTGCAGATCGATATATCTGTTGAAGGCTGAGTTATATCTTTTTGTGTTAGCATCAAATTGTGGTGTTCATTCTTGTCCTTAATATCAACCTCTTTGTAAAGGATACATTCATTGATATTCAATATAAAAGTGATATATTGTTGTTGAGTTTTTCTCCCTCAAGTGAAAGGTTTTCCTAGGGTATATGCTGTGTTATTGTGTCTAATTTTGAATTAATTTTCTACTCTTACATTTGATCATAAAAACTAACATGGTATCAGAGCAAGTATAAGAAATATTGTGATCAGATTTAGTCAAGCAACGATATCCTCCATTCTTATTGTCATTCTAAATTGCATCTATCTGTGAGATGAGGTTAGAAATCAAATAGAATAGGTAAAGTGACAGCCAACACCTCTAAACTATTAAACCACATCTAAACAAGAGAATACAAACAAATGGAGATTTCAAAATGAAAGAAAATAAAATAAAGTACTCCCCATATTGTAGTTGATTCTTTCTCTTGCTCTCCTATTTCTCCTTTTGCAAATATGCCCTCAGATTTGTAGTGTGACTTGTGCAAATACCTGCAAATGATAAGTAGAAAGTTGGAGAAGAATAGCTGTTAAGCTGAAAATGGAGAAGAAATGTTGCTTTTATAGACAACCATTCGAATGGACGGTTGAGATTAATCTTCTAGAAAGATTCCAAGATCAATGGATGGGAATTCATGAGAGGGATGTTACGAAATGGATGGTTGAGATTAAGTCTTAGAAAAGATGCCAAGATCAATGGTCTAGAATTTGATGCACCAAAAATATGCCATGCATGGAAAAATCTATGACGCCGACTATGACACCATAGTTATGACAGCATGCGACATGCAGGCTATGACAAAGAAATGAATGTTATGACAGGGATTATGACAGGGTATCTTTGACCAAGTGGCACAAAATTTATTTTAAAATAATTTATCTCAAAAATGGAGGAAATTGACAAGTGGAAAATAAATGATTTTATTCAAATTATTTATTTGAAAATAGAGAAATGGACAAGGAAAATAAATAATTTATTCAAAATTTATTTGAAAATAGAGGAAATGGACAAGTGGAAAATAAATAATTTATTCAAATTATTTATTTGAAAATAGAGGAAATGGACAAGTGGAAAATAAATAATTTATTCAAATTATTTATTTGGAAAAAAATGAAAAGAGGAACATTTAATTAAATTTATTAATTTAATTAAATGGAGAGATGGAAATTAGACCTTAAATAATTAATTTAGATTAACTAATTAAGAGGTGGATGGGATAGTTAAATAATAATTATTTAACTATGGAAGAATTAAAGGACCATGAATAGATAAATTAATAATTATTTAACTATAGATGAAAGATGACAAAAATTAAATAAATAATAATTTATTTAACTATTGAAGAAGAGGAGGAAATTAGTGACGCAATTAGTTTATTTTAATCCACGATAGAATAAATATTAGAAAGTGAATTAATTAAATAATTATTAAAAATTATTTAATTAATAGAGGAATATAATCAAACATAATTGAATAACTAAAATTATTCAATTATCGAAGGACGAGGATGAAGAAAAATGACGCTCAAAGACTTAGGACATTTTTATGTGTCTACATTTTGCCCCTCTTTGTCATAATGCAGCCTGTCGCATTGTGACAAAGAAAAATAAATCAAAGTCATGCCCCAATGCAAAATAAGATGAGAAAGAATGACGAGGAGGGTTATGGTATGCCCCCTCGAGAGGACAGACGGGTTCCAAGAACATGGGTGTGCTCTCGAAAAGGATGAGAAGACTAGAATATGAAAGATAGAAGAAATGTTAGCTTGGAAGGGGATGGATATTAGCATGGAAGAGAAGGGAGGATGAAGATGGAAAGCTAGATGAAAAAAGATAGGGGAACCAACTTTCATACTTACATTTTTATATTTATCATCATTGGGCAGATTATTATAATGGCCAACAAACACCATGATATGACGTAGACCAAGGTGTGCAAGGTTGTACCATCACGTGAAATAAGTAGTCGTAGTCAAGGATGAACATGACTCATACAAAAAGGCACATTTTCCCCAGTCTTTTTGCCATAACCAACCGCAAGCAGAAAAAGACAAGAAAGACAAATCATGAAACGTCATTGCTTCTCTAAATCCTATTTCCAAGACATCCTCGAGAAACTAGCAACATGATTACCAAAAAGGACAAAATAAAGCTAAATCCATCATCATGATACATCACTTCTTTTCTAAATCCCAGAGTCAGGACATCATTGAGAAACTAGTAACATGAGTGTCAAAAGATAAAACAAACCTCATGATATGTCGCTACTCTAAATCCTGTTGTCGAGATCTCGTTGAAAAACTAGTAACATGATGAAAAATCAACAGACAAGTGCCAAGTATTTTCCCAGTGTTTTAATGTCAAGATGTTTGGTTTGATGTCGAGATGCCAGGGTGTCAAGGTTTTGACGATGCCAAGATGACGAGTGTCGAAGATTGCCAAATTTAGGAAGGACACATCTTGCACAATGTTGATGTCAAGAGAAGAAACCTCCAAAAGTCGAGAGGATCCCTCAAAATTCCAGGTGACAGTGACGGTGCCTAGGAAGGACACATCCTAAGGCATAAATGATGGGGGTTGTTCTTCAGAAGGACACATCTGAAAGAACATTGATGTCAAGAGGAGTGGTTCCTAAATGTCAAGAGGATTGCTCAAAATGTTGAATGACGATGGAAATGCCTAGGAAGGACGCATACTAGGGAATGATTAAATGACGGGCTACCCTTCAGAAGGACACATCTGAAGAGTAAGCAAGATTTGACTAGCTTGACTAAGTTTGATTGAGATTGACTGATTTTGATATGCCAAGATGATTTTCATGTTCCATTGACAGATTGTCGAAATTCATTTGGGTAGATTGTTCATTCAAGTTTAAAGACTGTTTCATGTGTGTGCAAAAATTGTGCAATGAACCCTAATGGACTGACCTAGTGTGGCCTCAGGGGCCCATTAACAGATGGCCTTGCCTACGTCATGCACTCAGAGACCTCGTAGTTCGACACGCCTAAAGACTTTGTCTTGTTGACGAAAGATTGAGCCATGATTTATTTTGACAAACCTAATAGGACTGACCTAATGTCTCGAGGGCTCGAAGATGAGCCTTGCCTACATAGCAAATGTGTAGAGACAACATAGTTCGAAAATGACAAAGACTAATCAAGACTTAAATTGACGTGACTGTGTTGACTGACATGACTATGTTTCTTTTTAGGACGTTTTTCAATTTTTAGGTCTTTTTTTTTTAAGAAATTTTCTGATTTTTAGGTCTTTTTTAAGGACATTTTCTGATTTTTAGGTCTTTTTTCAGGACATTTTCTAATTTTTAGGTCTTTTTTCAGGACATTTTTTTGATTTTTAGGTCTTTTTTCAGGATATTTTATGATGTTTTAGGTCTTTTTTTTTAGGACATTTTCTGATTTTTAGGTCTTTTTTAGGACATTTTCTAATTTTTTTGGATTTTAACATTTTTATGATGCATGTGAATGATTCCAAGGATAGACATGATTGCGTCGCTAGTCAAGTTGAATACCAATTGACAGGTGATAATGAGGATGTTGTTTGACAGGGGGTTGCATAGTATGATTGGAATGACCTGTGTTCATGACTAAATTGGCTGATGGAGTATCCTTAGACAATTGACAAGGGAAAACCAAGATAAGTGATAGACATGAAAGATTGATTGGTGGCCTTGGTAGGAGACATGCGACTAGAGGAATTGACATATGATCTTCAAGGACTATGTCACATAGGGATAATGAGGTTATGACGACAATGACATGATGTTCCATGCATAGTTTGTGACCAAAGGATTGACATGTCAAGATTTTTCCCCAAAACATGATTTATGTTTTCATATTTTATGTCAAGACCAAGGTAGCTGGGAAAATGGGCAAGGGAATGATATGGATGAAATGGATGGGTGTAAATGTCATGAGGAAAGCATGGGAAAATGAGACGACTTGCCCCCAAGTGTAAAAGTCCACATAGATGATTTATTTTACACATGACACCTGTTTGCCAGGTTTTCATCAAGGTACTTATCCAGGGCGCCTGTTTGCCAGGTTTTCACCATTGGATGAAATTTTTCTCTTTACTATTTTCTTGACTTTTTTTTTTTAAGTCACCAAGACGCCTGTTTGCCAGGTTTTCATCAAGGTGATGATTTTTTATTTTTCAATTTTTTTGTATTTTTTATTTATTTTGCAGATAGCCTGGATGCTTTAGATGACCACTGACTGTTCTGATTCCACTGATGGTGTCAATGTAGAGACTGGTGCCATGATATGCCAATAATGACCTTGTTGAAAAAGTTGTCTTGTCAGGATCATAGCGCTTGTATACAACTGATCAATGTCATTGTGATCCTTTCTGATACTAGAGTTGGCCTTATCAGAATGCACACATCGCGATAGGGTGCCATGATAGTCCTTATGATAAAGAGTTGCTGCCAAGATGCGATGGATTTGTGACATGTAATTTTTGGACTTTAGGCGAGATGTAGGATTATGGTGGATGATGGTAGACATGGATGGATTTTTTGGATGTTTGGATGAATCACTTTTTATTTTCCAAACTTGGTATGATGGATGATGGATTTTGGAGGGATGGAATTTAGAACCAACACCTTTAGATGCATTGCTTGGTAACCATTTTGAAGGAGGTGGATATTTATGATATGTGGGAGTCCTCTTGTCTTGTGGCTCCACATTTTGATTAACTTTTTCTTTTGACATATTTTCTTTGCTTGATCCACTTTTCTTTGGGATCCATTTTAATTTCATTTGTCCATTTGTCTTTTTTTCTAATTCGATGGCCTTTGACAGTTGATTTTTGACTTTGTAAGACTTTAGTTTTTGTTGGTTCCAAAAGGAAGGTTTAAGATGTTGAGAATGATGGTTTATGGTGTGGGTGGATGAGGTGTTGGCAGCAATCTTATGACAAGGATCACTCATGGACTCTATTTTGACATTTGTATCTGACAAGGTTTCCCCCAGTATCGAGGAGGTTCCACTAGCATCATTTGATTTATTAACTGAAGAATAGCCAAGACCTTGATGTCTATAATTTTTCTGAAGTTGTATTGGTTCTTGAATGCCTTGCTCGAGTATGCCTAGTCCTTTGCCTTGATAATGCATGCTTTGACAGATTCTGTTTGCGATGGGGTATTTATTGTTTTGAAAGCAAGATGCTAACCCATCATGGTATATGTGAGCAATGTCACTTGGAATACTTTCATCTGCGAGAAAGCCTACTCTGACAAAGATAGATGACCCTAGTTGATAAAGTGTCTTTGCTTCATTGTCTTGTTGGCCATATTTCTGACTGATATCTTTGGTCTGATCTTGTGACATGTCAGGTTCAGATGATTTTGTTGGTGCATCCAAGGCAATGTCGAACCCATCATTATGTTTAGTGTCATAGAGTCCAATGATTTTCGCTATAACTTGATCAAGTGCAAGCATGTCCCTAATGGAAGATTCTTTTTTTGGAGGAATATCGTCTATGTGTCTCATGGAGGCAAGTGTCTCATTTTTGGAAGTGGATGTGCTTGGATTTTGAGTAGGATTAGTCTTAGATGTTTAGTCATGAATGGCATAAAGGTAGATGAGTGGATCATTTTGGATTTCTTGGTCAATGGTAGTGTCTTGGTCAAAGATGGGATTGTCATGGATTTGGACTTCTTGGTCAATGGTATGGTCAATGGTAGGCGTATTTTGGATGTCATGATTGTCTTGAATGACTTCTTGAATGGACTTCAAGATAGGGTCATGGGATGGACTACATTGTTCTTGACATGAGGGTGACATTATAAGGTCATGCTTTGGGCTTTCATTTTGACATATATCCTCAAGTTTAGACAATGGGATTTGACTTTGGACAATGATAGAATTTTCATGACTAAATGCGGCTTGTGAGGGGGTGACTTGAAAAGGATTAATGGATGAAGGACTAGGATAGGACATGGAGACTTGGACTGGATTAATAAGGTATGATGTGGAGACTTGACATGAGTTGGTAGATGGTTGATAAGGCATGTAGACTTGGATGGGATTGGTAGGTGAAGGACTAGAATATGATGTGGAGACTCGTAATGGACTAGTGGACAATTGGTTTCCCTTGTCAAGGTTATGATAAGGGTGATAAGTGGATGTTTGTTGTGAATTAATGGCAGGATTTATGTTAAGTGACTGTTGATGGTGAGGGTAGACGGATGGAGGTCCCAAAGTATTTATGTCAAAGCCTCATGGTAACTTAGCCCCTTGGTCCAAAAGTATGGATAGATACCTTTGAGGGTCACGTAAGACTAATTTTTCTACAAAGGAGGCTATATCAGGATTTTTCATTGTAGCTTTTAAGTCTTCTACATATGCTCGTCCATTTTGGTCTCTTTGTATGAATGGTTCAGAAGGATTTTGTGATGAAAATGGCATGTTCATGGAAGATTGCATGTTCATGTTGTGAAATGGGTCAGAAAAATTCCAATGTTGGTTCATGTCATAAGTGTTATAATCAATGTTGGGATTGAAATCTTGTCCAAAGTTTTCCATTTGTTCTCTTTGTCTTTAAAGCCCAGTCTCAACCATAAAAGGGGATTGCTCAAATGAGGATGATGACAATGCAAGTATGACGCTAGTCTATGTTTTTATCTTTTTGTGATAAAGGATGGCAATGCAAGGAGATGATAATGCAAGACTATGTTTTTAGATTTTTTAGATAAAGGATGGCAATGCAAGACTATGGTTTTTGGATTTTTTGACAATAAGGGATGCAATATGAAAATGTTGTCTAAATAAAATGACTAATTCCAAAGGACAATGAAGACTAAGATGACAAGTTATGACACTAATTTTTTTTGTTTTGTTTTGTATTTTTGGAGGATGTCAATGCAAGGTGATAATGACGTTTTCCTAAAGAAAATGACCAATGCAAGGTGATAAATTGTTAAGAAAGGATGTCAAATGTCAAGGTGACAGTGAGGACTAATGTGAAAATGTTGGTTAAGGAAATGACCAATGCAAAGTCTAGATGACAACTATGATAATATTTTGGATTTTAAAGATATGCAAGGTGAGGACTAAAATGATTTGAATGTATAAGGTAGCAAATGCAAAGGTCTAAAATGATTTGGAAGAAGATTTCCTAACCACCCTATGCTTTATCTATGTCTCAATTTTGGAATATCAAAGGACTTGTTTGAAGGACTAAATGACAAGGAAAAATGACAAATGAGTCTTCCTAACTAGACTTTTGAGTTGGAAGAATCTCACAAAAAGATAATGACTAAAGGAGATAATGATGTCTAAGTCCAATGATAACCTAATTTCGAAAGTCAAGATTTTGCAAAGTGAGGTAAGGTTGTCCTAATCCAAAATATGCAAAATGAGATGAGGACCTAAGTTTTTAGTTTATGACTGAAAATGCAAATGGTGAAATCTAAGGATGAAGGTAAATATTTGCAAAGATGACCCTATGGTAAGATGTAAGCTAAAGTGTACAAGGAATGAGAGATTTGAGCAATTTCATGATTTTGTTTTGACATAAGACTTCTAGGTTAAGACTGTTGTTTTGATGTTCTATTGAAAAGTTTGAGTTGTTTGAGGTTTTGTATCCAGATTTGTGAATATTGTGTATATTGTTTGAAATATAGAAAACACTTGACAAGCACGATGTTTTGGTGTACGCAAACACACAGGAGACACGCACAATCCTAATAGGCCAAGGGTTTGTATACTTGATATAGCCCACCGATATACCCCAGATTGGTGCTAAACACCTTTCCTTCTCGAGAGCGGATAGCTTAGAAGTTTGGTGGCACTGGATCCCCTCCACGGCTCATTAACGTCATTCGGGCACACCAATTTTAGATTCTTGGGTCATCACTTCCCAAGAACTACTATCTCTACTCAAGGGAGTCAGTAGTGAGTATCTTCGGGCATGATACTGTACCCTGCACTATACCAAGCAATGGTTAAAAATGGTTGGCTTCTAAAACAAAAGGTGTCTAGTTAGGGCATCCGTTTGAGTGGCCACACATGGGGCGAGAGATTAATCACCAATTAGATGGCACTTCAGCCTGAAGAGGTTATGCTCAACAAGGTTTATGGGAGTACTACTCCGTCCGTGTGACACATCCGCACTTGTGGTACTTAAACTTTCCTCAAGCACCCATTTTATATCCCGGCTGGAAGTGGCTTGGCTTTAGCCTGTTACCGGTCGAGTCGTCCCTTAAGGTGAGTACTTTTCCCTTAAGACAGGCTCATTTCTAGAGTTGGTAACCGTTTCTCTTATACCCAAGATCGCCTGAAAGTGCAAGGGGAGAGGATACTCTGATATACCAAATTATAAGGGTGTACAATAGATAAAATGGGTCTGGTTTTTTGATCACCGATTTTTCACAAGGTGAGAGCATAATCACCTACCATTTGTTCAAACACAATCAGACACTTGCAAACAAAATTCATTTTAAAGCAGCAAAAGAAATGTTCCTAAATTAAAAAATGCAAACAAGTAGTTTGAGAGATAAATCTTTGACAAACATAGCTGCAAAACCACATATCAGTAGTTTGAATAAATGTCTTTGACCCACGAAAAACTCCAATGCCACATGCTACAAACAAAAGATTAGTAAACTAAATTTTTTTTGAATAAAAACAACAAACTAAAAAAAGTGATAACTTTCTCACAACTAAACAAAACTTTAAATTGTAGATATCTATGGAAAGCTAAAACATAGAGCTTGAAAACCCAAAAAATATTTTGCAAAATTCTACAAAACAAAAGTATTATAAACAAAAGAAAAAAAATTAGATTTTAATAACTAAATTTTAAAAAGCTGCGATCAGTAAAATGGCCATAACTTTCTCAAATCTTAATAAAATTTCAAACCATTTAATGTTTCGGAAATCTGAAAATGATTTCTACAAAACCCAGAAAATGTTTTAAAATATTCGATATTTCCATCATTTTTTGCTCAAATGAAGATGACAGGATTTTGCATGCATTCTTGGCTGTAATCTGCAAAACAGCAAAAACAAACAAGCCAATTTCTCTGCAAGAAAACAAATGTAGGGTTCACCAAATGTGAGATGAGGTTAGAAATAAAATAGAATATGTAAAGTGACAGCCAACACCTCTAAACTATTAAACCACATCTAAACAAGAGAATACAAACAAATGGAGATTTCAAAATGAAAGAAAATAAAATAAAGTACTCCCCATATTGTAGTTGATTCTTTCTCTTGCTCTCCTATTTCTCCTTTTACAAATATGCCCTCAGATTTGTAGTGTGACTTGTGCAAATACCTGCAA
>VDFB02096299.1:0-11371 GCA_007258455.2 Sequoia sempervirens | reverse complement strand
GAATACTTCACCAAATGGGTGGAAGCAATGCCATTCTCGCAAATCACCGGTATCCAGATTTGAAAATTCATCCTTTACCATATTCTTTGCAGATATGGTATTCCATCCACCATCCTATCCGATAATGGAAAACCTTTTAAAAACCAAGCCATGAAACATCTCTATGACACCTTTCATCGTTGGTCAATGCCTTATTACCCCTAGGGTAATGGTCATGTAGAAGCAACCAACAAGACCCTTATCTACATCCTTAAAAAGGTTGTCAATAACACTGGTCACGATTGGCACCTCCATATCCACCCCGCTCTATGGGAATATCGCACCTCCATCTGTACCCCTACAAGCGCCACACCCTATTTCTTTAGTGTATGGCACCGAAGCCATATTTCCAATCGAAGTTGAGCTCCCATCATTGAGGATTTCTTTGAAAAACCTTATCAGCTAGGAGGATGCTCGTGTTGCATGGCTTGCACAACTAGAGTTACTTGATGAATGAATAATCAAAGCCTATGATCATCTGCAAGCATACCAAAACCATCTCAAACATAACTACAACAAAAAGGTTCGTCCTTGACAATTCTAGGTTGGAGATCTTGTCCTTAAAAAGAACTAGCATACTCAGCAGGACTGCGATAAGAAAGGAAAATTTGAAGAAAATTGGTTGGGTCCTTACATCATAACCGCTAAGTATGGGTCTGGGGCATAGAGACTGGCTACCCCTGAAGGAGAGCCCCTCGAAGAGCCTATCAATATCATGCACCTAAAGAGATTCTACACTTAAGTCCGCTTGATAACCCTACCTATAAAAATACAAAAAAATCATAAAAAAATCCAAAAATAGTAAAGAGAAATAAATTCGTCCTATGGTGAAAACCACCTTTGGTGGCACCTTGGATACGTGCGGGTGGTGAAATATTGGTAACAGGCATCATCTGTAGAGGGCTTAATCATTATCTACCTTGCCGCCTAGTTACTTTATGACTTCATCTATCATGTCTTAACATTCCCTCCCATCCTATCCTTGGCCGCTTGGTATATTTTGATTGAGCATTAGACAATCTGCATTGGTTATCCCTCATCCTAAGCTTTTCGTTATCCCACTCTAAGCTTGTGTCGGTCGTTTGATCGTTGGTCGATTTTTGTCATCATATAGGATCATCCATTGTGTCGGTCTCCATCTAGATCTCATCTTGTCATGTCGGTCTTCTCATCCTTAGTCGAACTACGTTGCCCCTGTGCTTTCACGTAGCCAAGGCTGATCATTTGATATGCCCCTAGGGCTTTTTTGACCATCCCGTGATGGTCATCCATCATGGTCTTCATTGTCCCCTTTTCGCTTTATCCATGGTCAGTTGTTGTTTGTCTTTTTTGAACTACATTGCCCCTGCGCTTCCACGTAGGCAAGGTTGATCATTTGATCCTCCCCCGGGGCATTTTTGTGTCACGTCTTGTGTCATTCATCATCGGTCACCATTGTCTTCTTTCCACTTTATCCATAGTCTTTTCAAGAACTACGAGGGCTTTGCACTTTCACGTAGGCAAGGCTAATCTATGATCAGCCCCCGAGCCTCTAGGTCTATAGGATGTGTCAGTCTTTTGTCTTGTGTTGTGTCATTAAGCTATGCCCGTATCTAGCTAGTTATTAACAAAACGAGATCCGCTTGTATCAACAAATCCAATCGGTTCTGAATATCTCGTGTCATATCAATCTTTTAATTTAGTATCCATCATCAGTCTCAACAGAATGCACCCTTCCTAATAGACCTCATCAACTTCATCCATCCTCTTGATCCTATGGTAAAGGACGTTTGAAATTTGATTGCGATCTCTTGATGCTTTTGGTTTTTGTTTATTATTTGAGCTTCCTATTACAATTAGGCCATAATCTATCATATTATGGTGTGTTTTGGCTAGTTCACATAGGGGCATATCTTAATCTTTTATTATTGTTGTATGTTGGGTTGTCCCACATAGTACCCACCAAGATCCCCATGATCTTGTGTTGGGGCATCCCTTTGTGCTTGTGGTTATTCCAATACCTGGCCCGACCAAAGTTTTTGACACTTTGGGGTGTTGGGATAGCCTTCTTATCTGTTTATTGTTTCATGCATTCAACGCTCGCTTGCCTTGGTTTCCTATACCCTGACATTTGGCGTCTTATGCTACAGCAAAAATCAGTGCTCCAAAGATGGAAAATCATATTAGGATTGCATTTCATCATCCGTTGCATTGCATTCACCCTATGATTTTGGTTGTGAAAATACTTTACACCGCTCTCTCCATTCTTCTTAGGATACTAAAAGTTATTGACAATTGCCAAATTACACTTGTGTCACTATACACCCATCTTCCATTATCATGTACGTCCTTATTGACATTAATGTTACTATAAATTAATTACACTTGCATCATTATGATAAGTATCCACGTATAACTAGGTCTATGCATACATACATTGCCACCTGCATCACAAAGTGTTAGACTCATAATACATCACATCCTGCATGTATAAAAAATTTGTAAAAGAATCTACATAAGCCATCATAAACATATACATACACGTCAATAAATCAAATAAGCATCCATACATCATATCATCATATAAGCATCTGCATCAATAAAATCATCCATAGTCCACAAATGCATAAACACGATCATTCATCCAATGCATGAACATGGTGTTAATAAGGGCTATCATGTATTATATATAAATATAACAAAAGTCCAAAGTACATCTCATAATCATGACTATCACATGAATAACATCATAATAATGTCGTCGACAACATCACAATACATGCCTATCATATACAAAATCATAAGATGAAATATCAATACAAGGCGCTCAAAATAATCAATGTCACTCTGACCTATCCATCCACCCTGCACCTGTCAAAAACTCAGTAGTCTGTCATCTCCCGAATGAGCTACCCACATCTGATCTCTGAGGTGAATCAGGTACTAATCTTCTGCCTGGTGAAACACCCTGTGAATCACTAAACCCTTGGGTTTGCGTCCCCAGTGTCTGGGATGGCACTGGCATCTGTGGTGTCTGCCAAACATACTAGAACATTTGTTGTGCCGGGTCTGGAACTACACAATAATACACGGCCATCCAAAATCCTGCCTCCCTTGCATTCTCCTCTCGCTCAACAACCTGGACCCGAGCAGAATTTCGCTCCCGACGATACCTATCCCAATTTCTAGTCATCACTCTCCTCTCCTGCTCCTAGGCCTCCTGGGATAGTCATAACTGCGCCATCTCTGCCTGAACCCGATCTCTCATCTCCTCGACAACCACTGTTGCGTCCCTCTCCCCATGCAACCCTTGTGTATCTATCCCTACCACATCACCAACTTGCACTGACTGCAACTGAGCCACTACTGCATCCTGCTCTCCCTGCAACATCTACATCCACATCTCTGCAACATCTCTCTCCCTCTGTGCGGCTTGTGATTGAGCCACCACTGCATCCCTGTCCCTCTGTAGCTCCTGTACTCTCAAAACTATTGCAGCTCTCTCTCTGCAGTGACGATACCTCTGCAACTGCCTCCTCTCTCCTCCTCTGAAGAGAATGTATATGTGCCTCTGCCAACTCTCTCTCACTCTACAAAACCTGAACTCGCGCCTATGCCACATCCCTCTCTACCTCCATAGCCTGCACCTGTGCCTGCGCTACATCTCTCTCTGCCTCCATCATATGGGCCTGCTCCCTTGCCTCACCCTCTCTCCCCTACATCAACCCCATATCTCTGACTATCTGCTCTAAACAATGCACTCTATCACATAGCTCATCTTGCTCCTGTCAGAGATCATCTATCTACTGCCCAATGCTTGCTGGCACCTGATCTATCATCCCATCTGACTCCCCCTGGCCTGCAATATAACAGCCTCTGCCTATAGTCTATCACGGTCCCAACTAATAACAGCCAAATCATCTTGTACCCCCTATATGTCGGCCTGCAGTCCATCTCTCTCCCTCCCCATCACCTCTACCTATGTGGATAGGAGGTCAACCATAAATCCATAATCTCTCTGACCTACTGTCGGTACTCTTGATAGCTCGACCCTGAGTCTGATCACCTCCTCCTTAGCTATCCTCAACCTCTGATCTATAATCCGAAGCCTCTTTCTAGTATCTCTTGGCTGAGCAATAGGATCCTCTAATGTCACGAACGGAAGCACCGCCAATGGCTCTGCATCCAAAATACCCATATCTGGAACATCTCCATCTATCTCCATAACATCATTGCCCTCTGCACTCTTGCTCTTGCTGAGTCTCCCGGTCCTCCATAGTGGGGTGAACTCGAACTCTCTGCGGATGACCATGCCTCCCCACTCTCATCAGTCTCCTCGGCTCTCCTACAACCCTTGCCTCCTCCTCCAGCTCCTCCTCATCCTCACTCCCCCTATCTCTACCACAGAAGGCCCCTGCTCTGCCACACTCTGCACCCTCCTCTGTTGTCTCCTACTCTCTGACTAACCCCTGGCCTCAATCTCCTCCTGGGCTCCATCCTACTATCCTCCCCCTCCCATCTCCTCCTGCTCAACCCCCACCAACACTATCCTCCATCGTACCCTACCTCCTATGACAATCTGCTAAATAGCTCCACCCTCCATCGCACATATCATTTCCACCTTCAGCTCACCCTGTCCTACTGCATCTGGCTCTGGGCCTATCCCACCCTCCTGTCGTACTGCATCTCTCCCACCCATGGGTCCTGCTACGTCCACCTCTGCCCTAGCCCTCCTCCGTTGTCTCCTCCTCCTACTCCTCCTCTCTGGCTGTCCCACCGCCTCCACCTCATCCCCTCCTCTGCCCTGCTGACCAACACCCTTTGCATCCTCCTGTTGTCCTGCTCCCCTCCCCTCTCCTCCCCTTCATGCTTGTCTCCTCTTATCTCCACCCTTCCTCACCCCCTAGCTCTCATCCTCTGATCTGAATCCTATGTCTCCTACAATAGGCACCGTCGATGTAATCCTCTCCCATTGATGGTTGTGCTACTACCGGTCATATCGTACCATCACTCATGCATCCTCCACCCCAGTAGCTCTCCCTGGGTAGGGTACCTGCACTGTCGCCTCCCACGCCGCTCTGGCATCCTTCGGTCTAAAACCGAGCCGCCATGGTTGCTCTCTGGTGAGTCGATGAAACTTGACGGCGCATCCAAAATATCTTGTATCAACCCAAACTACCTCAACACTTTGTCTGGTCGATGCATCTCCTCTATGCGTGGCTGAATCCCAATCAAGACGCACTGGCTCATAAAGTAATCCCTCTGTCTCTCTTCTTCCCCCCTCCATCCCTTGAACTGTCGATACATATACATACGCCATAATATGTCTCTCTCCTACAGGCCATCTATCACTCTCCTCCACCCATCCATATCCTTGCGGGGTTTTATTACTAATCTGGCGAAGCACCGCGTAGTGGGTGTGGCACCTCCGTACCTCGTCCGCTCGGTGAATGATATCAGAGTTGTAATCTTGCGGCATCATTGCTCTTTCTCCTCTTCCTCTTCTCTCCTCTTCTCTCCTCTTCTCTCAACTGCTACAGTGACAATGTGACAAGGTAATTTTCAAAATTACTTTTTAACCCCTCTTTTCCCCCTTTTCAAATAATAGGTATTTTTTACCTTTTATTTAACTTTTTTCTCCTCCAACTAATTCCCTCCTTTCCCAAGGCTACCATTTGCAAACCGTGCGTCCGATCGACTCCGTTCAAAAGCCAAAGTTGCTTAGTTTTTTGAGCTCTATCCAATGGGGTCTTCCATTTCTTCCTATCAAGAAGTCATCCAAGGCCCCTTTTCCTTCCCCAGCAGCCCTCTCGAGGGGGCATACCCTACCATTTTCCCTCCATCCCTTCGTGGCAGTCACTGGGGCATCTCCCTCCTTCCCTCCACTTGGGCAGCTTATTCAACCTCTTTCATGCTGAGGCATTAAGCCCTATCACTTTCTTCATCACCAGCATTTTATTTTTCTTCGAAATATTGTTAGAATAAAATTGTTATTCTAACAATATTTCGAAGAGGGGAAAAATGTAGACATCCAAATTAGATCGCTCCCATACGATCAAAATTTACCTCTTTATTCATCCATTCCGTCAATATTAATTTATTTAATTAATATTACACTTCCTGCCTAAGGTTTTTAAAGTATTTAATTTAACAATTAAACACTTTATCTTACACCTTTTTCCTCTCTAAATTAAATAAATACATCAATTTATTTAATTTAGTCATCTTAACCTTTTTGAATTAAAATCAATTTAAAATTATTCTTTTATCTCTCCTTGTCACATCCTCCATAATCCCTCTCTAATATGGATTAATTTAATTAATTCATGATTAAGATGTGCATCCTTTTAATCAAGGATTAATGTCACATCCTTCTACATTTGCCACTTGCTTCTAATCTCTCATTAATTACCTTAATCAGGTATTTGCACAACCTTAATCAAAGTCATTAGCCACATTTAGCATACCTTTTTAGTCAATATTTTCATATTCGTTTATTAGCATTGACTCTCTTTCCCATGTGAATTTTTAATTCACATTTATCCTTTCAAGGCTTACCTAATCCCCATGCAAATTATAGAACATTTAACTTGTCACATCAAGTCACATGTGGACAAGTGCTTCCCTTTTTGAAACCTTGTCTTGTCCATGGAATTCTTCCAAGCATGTGAATTTTTAATTCACATTTATTCACCCAAGATTCTTCTCATCCTCCAATGTATTTCCAAGGTACATGTCCTTCTTACACATCATGTACCTCCCTTCCACCTCACTTCCACATCATTTTATCCTTGGCCATCTCACATTCCACATGTCAAGATGTGAGGGCTTGTGAGTCTTCAACTCACCATAGCCCTGCATCTTGATCTTGGTGGCTCAATCTCAACCATTGAATTCTCTAGAGAATTCAAATTCCTCTATAAATACCCCCTCCTCTAAGACATTTTTAACACTTAGTCATTTGAACAACCTTATGCTGTCATTTTGTGCACTCATTTTCACAAGCATTTTCTCTCATCTAACCATCCATTTTAGCCATTTGCATTTGTATCCCACCATATAGTTAATTTTGCATTTAGCTACATCAATAGCCATTTAAGGAGCACACAATTACTCAAAATCAAGGGCCAACCAAGGAATTTCAGCTGCAAGGAGAAGGTATAATCATTTACAATTTTCTTTCATCTTATCTCTTTGTATTAACAATTTCTTAGGCTAATCTTGAGGTGTCCCTTTGTGTTTTTCCTCATTGCATTTTAGTTATTTTGCATCTTTAGAATAGGACAAACATTTAGGATCACGATACTAACTATGGGTTTTCTTTTTCTTTTGGATTCATTAAAAGAGTCTACTTATTGACCTCTTTTTATAAAATTACCTTAGGGAGGTTGGGTTGCTCTTGTTTTTTCATTGACATTTATGGTTGTCATATGTGTACAACACTATAGTGTGAGAACAAAATATATGCTTAACTTGAAAAACAAAGTTTTATGAAATAAATTCTCACACTTGGCCCAAGCCTTGGAATTATGCGTGTTCCTGAGATTGACACAATCTATATTGAATTGGTTATAGTGGTGTGATAGGTCGAAATAGAGTGTTAGAAATCAAACAACAAGTTAAAAGAGTGCAAATAAACAACTTAAAACAACCTACACCTCAAGATTAGCCTAAGTTGGAAACAAAACAAGACAAAGCCACAAAATGGAACTTTATACCTTGTGTTGAATCGATCCTTTGGTTGGCCCTTCAATCTTTGATGTGTATGCTCCTTGGATGGCAAGAAGATGCAAGCAAAATGAGGATGTGAAGATGGATGCAAGTGGATAAAAATAAGAAAATGGCTAAGTGTTGGTTGAGAAACAAAACTGCAAGAGTTTGGCTAGCACAAATGATCTCCCCAAAATGGGAGAAAAGAGGGGGTATTTATAAAATTTTTGAGAATTCCTAGGGGAAATGGAGGGCCAGGATTGAGCCACCAAATATCAAGATGTAAGGGTAAGGTGAGTTGAGAACTCGCAAGCCCTCACATCTTAACATGTGGCATGTGAGATAGCCCTAAAAGGTGAAGTGGACATGAGGTGGAAGGAGAAGGACATGACATGGAGGGGAGGGGATTACAAAGTACCTTGGGATTGGACAAGATCTCCTATAAAGGAGGTACTTGTCCCATGTGGGTGAGAGGATTAAAAAATAAAAAAAATTCCTCAAAGAATAAGGGGATGGGAAGTTGAAGGAATTAAAATTCCATGTTGGGGGATAAAAATGAATAAAAAATTCACAGGGCCTCGGGAGATTGTCAAAAAAGAAAGCATGTTAACAGTCATAAAGACATGGGGAAGAGAAATTTAATATTCATTTGAAGGATAAAAGGAATTAAAAATTCCTTGAAAGGATAAAAAGAATTAAAAATTTTTGAGAGGTTGATTAGGCTAGTTAGTGAAGGATTAGAGGATGGTTAGGTGGCTAAGAGAGATTAGATGCCAACTTGCAAAAGTTGGAGGATGTGACACATCCTAATCAAGGATTATGCATGTGCACATCCTAATGATGGGATTAGAAGAAGGATTAAGATAAGATAAAAATGATGGAGGATGTGACATGAGGGGAATTAAATAAATGAAATATTTATTTAATTCAATTGATGGAAGGAGGATTAAAAAGAAATAAGGTATTATTGATTAAATACCTTAGGGATTTGGTCAAATCAAAGCTACTAAATAAAGGGATAAATTTGGATAAATTATGTCCAATTTAGACATCTACATTTTGCCCTCTTTGAGATGGTGTTACTAAGTAGCATCATTTCAAAGAATGTTAAAACATAGAACCTAGAAGAAGATGGTTAGATTGGGAAAGATGCCCCAGTCATTCAAAGAAGTGACTAGGAAGGAAGATGATGGGGTAAACATGGAAGTTAGGGATGAAGGATGCCCCCTCGAGAGGACATGTGGGTTCAAGAGAACACGAGTGGGCTCTCGAAATGGATGAGATGATGCAAGGGGGGTTGATGAAGATGATGCAATGTGATGGAAGTTTGGGAGGGGAGTGTGATGAAGGATGAAATGCAATCTAAATGCAATTTTCCATCGTCGGAGCACTGATTTTTGCTATAGCAGAAGACACGAGATGCCAAGGTATGAAGAACCAGGGCGGATTAGTGTCAAATGCATAAAACAAAACATAACAAACAAGAAGGCTATCCCAACACCCCAAAGTCACGATGACCTTGGTCGGGCCAGGTATTGGGATAACCACAAGCACACAAGGATGCCCCAGCATAACACAAGACCTCAGGGATCTTGGTGGGTACTACATGGGACAACCGAGAAGACATAAAAGATCAAGATACACCCCTATGTTGACTAGTCAAAGCACACCATGGTATGATGGATCAAGGCGACCATGACAAGTGATGATAGGGAGCTCAAATGATAAACAAAAGCCAAAAGCATCAAAAGATCACAATCAATTTTAAATGTCTTTTGCCATAGGATCAATCAAGGGGATGGATGGGATTGATGAGGTCTGTTAGGAAGGATGCATCCTGTTGAGACCGATGATGGATACTAAATTAAAAGATTGATATGACACAGGATATTCAAAACTGATTGGATTTGATGATACAAGTGGATCTTGTTGGTTAAGAACCAGCTAGATAAGGGCATAGTTTGATGACATGACACAAGAGACATGACACAAGATAGGAGACTAACACATCCTAGCGACCTAGGGGCTCGGGGGCCGATCAAAGATTAGCCTTGCCTACGTAGAAGCGCAGAGCCCTCGTAGTTCGATAAAAGGTTGACGACATACCATGATGGAGATTTTGATGGATGACCAAGATAGGATGGAGAATAGGAGAAAAGTGGACAATATAGATTGATGATGGATAGAACCCCAGGGGCAGATCAAATGATCGACCTTGCCTACGTGAAAGGGTAGGGGTGACGTAGTTCGACAAAAGACCGACAACAAATGATGGATGAAAGAGGATGAGATAACCCGAGATAAGGAGATAAAATGATTGGACTAACACGATGGGACAAGATAGACCTGCTGGATTGAATGGGAGGATAGTGACTATACAACGCTCAGGAATGGGATAGTTATTCAAATCATCAAAAGATGGATTGGGAGGATGATAGGACAGATAGATGAATGATGAATGATGAGATAGAAAAGATGTGCAACAGACAAGGGATTATGAGATGGGATGAGGGGAGAGGATGGGGGGACGAAAGGATGGGGGGAGGAAAGGATTGTTTGGGTGGATGGGATAGAGGGATAAGGATTTGGATGAGGAAAAAGTGACCAGATGGATAGATGACTGATTCTTGGAACTAGAAGGTGAAGGGTGGAAAAAGATGGAAGAAGACTCAGAATGAGTAAATTTTTGATCAAGATTATGGAATGAGAGTTTGAAATGATAAAAGGAGGTTTGATGAAGAGGTGGAGGGAGGGATCTTAAGACTTTGTTCGATACCCAAAGATCTGGACTGTAGAGGGATGAAAGCGCAGATTAGGGGTTTGGTTAAGCTCAGATTGGGATAGGATTAAAGCTCAGATGAGGATTGGATTGAAGACTAGAATGATTGGAGGATGTGATGGGATGAGTTCTACACCAAGTTTTGGGGTTTAAAGGGCGTAAAGTGTTGACAATCAGATTTTCCAAATTTGGCAATTTTCAAAAATTGTCAAATTTGCCATTTTAGGAAACCCCATGGTCGTATGTTTGAGAGTCCCAATTTTTTCCAAGAAATACCCATTGGTGAAATAGGATGAATTGCCAACTAACATCCCAGATTCGAGATATGCATTTTGAGCTGAGTGAAAATAATTTTTTAAAATGCTGAAAAAAACACTAAATTGGGATTTTGAGGGCCTAGATGAAGGTTTGAGGCCTCAAAAATGGGTCAAAATGGGTTCCAACGACTTTCAAAGAAACCTATTGGAAATCTGCTCGTTATCTCATAACGCAACCACCCGTCAAATTTCAGCTCAAACGGACACCCGAGTCAAAAGTTATGGCCCCCGGAAGTTTTGGTGTAAAAATCAAAACCCCCAAAAATATGGTTTGTCAATAAATTTTGAAAATTTCAAGACATGGGTTTTGATGGCAGAGGGAAATCAGAAAATGGGTAGGAGGCATGGGTTTTGATGGCAGAGGGAAATCAGAAAATGGGTAGGAGGCGGATTTTGAATTTTTTTTGTATTTTTGCGCCAGGAGGGGGACATTGGGCGGCCGTCACGTGGACGGTTCCACCGCCGCGGGCGGACGGATCCGCCGCTGGGCGGACGGGTCCGCCGCTGCCGGGGGTGGACAGGTCTGCCGCCGGGCAGACGGGTCCGC
>VDFB02096297.1:0-14756 GCA_007258455.2 Sequoia sempervirens | reverse complement strand
CCAAGTTAAGGTGGTCAGACATATGAGTTTTTATATTTTTTAAAAGTTGTAATAAAAAATTCATAATTAATTATTTACTTGGAAAAAAATTACAAAAAAAATATGCGTCATATCTGGATACGAGTCCTCTACTTATATCTAAAATATTATAAAAATATTATCATTTTATTGTGGTTAGGGTGGTCAGACAGACACCTACTTATCTTTTCCTTGAAATTTAAGTACTACTGCATTGAAATTTCAAATTTTCACCAAATAGACTTTTAAAAAAATAAAATAAACTTAGTAGTTTAGAAACTACATTCAATTTTCCACAAATTCTATTCTCGCATATTTTTGAAAAAATATACATAACTTATTCAAATTTTTATGTCAAGTTGCCTAACTCTGTTTTTTCTGAATTTTCATTGCCACTTAAGGCCCTATTTTTTCCATGATGATCCTGCACATACCTAGAGAGGTGTTTGGAACTCTTGAATTCTGCAAATTTTCCTATACTAGAACTCATATGCTAGGAGTGGTGTATCAAACCAGTTAGGGTTTTCTATAAATTCAAACTCTGATTATGCTCTTCAATGTCTACTCTGTCCTTTCCACTTGATTTCCAGATCTGAATCTTTGATTTGAAACCTGTAGATGTCTTCCAATGATCTCCAATGCAAGGTGAAAACTTTGACAACTTTGAACACTTTGAAAACTTTCTCCAAACTTGCTCTTCAATGTGTCTTCAACCTAAATCTACAAATCACACACTAAAGAGAGGGAAAAATGTTGTTTTGTTAGTAGAAAGGGGTCTACCTTGGTCAAACCCTATTTTGGTAATAAAACATTGTAATGAAATGAAATGAAATAAATGAATGATGAATGAACAACATGCAATGTTACAACTCACCAAGCCCTAGCAATAGAGTGCTACAAACATGTATGAAGTGGCTCCAATGGATGTAAATATTGACTCTTGCTTGAATGTGACAAATCTTGACTTGAATGCTAGCTTGAATCATGAAACCCTACATCACAATTGTTAGCTCAAAAACAAACATGATGCATGATGACCTTGACATGATGCTTGATACTTGAATAATCCTCCAAAACACTTGATAATCAGCCCTTGAATGCTCTTGAATTCTATTGAATGCTCTTGTAAACACTTAAATGCTCTTGTGAACTCTTGAATGCTTAACTTTGCTATAATGCATGAATACTCAAGTTGCTAGGTGTAAAATGAGCGAAAGAAACATGTATTTATACTTTTTTATGCCAAATTTCCTGAAATTACAACATTACAAGCCAACCTCAGATCTAGGAGAATGAAATCTCACTAAGAATTTGAATTAAATTTAATTTTGGGCCACACGGGACTCATATGCCTTGAGTGGCGTATGAGTCACATTAGGCATTAATTATGGGAAACATTTTAAAAAATGCTTAGAATGATGTAAAATAAGGATTGGGGCCCAAAAACTTAGGTGGGACTCATACGTCCAAGGTGGCGTATGAGTCCTAGATCACTAAATCTGGGCCACACATTCCAAAAACACCTAAATTATGATTGGATCTTAGTTTATGTCGGGATTATCCTCAAAAAGATGCATTAATTAAGGCTTGCAGATGCAAAATAAGGCCAAATAAGGTATAAAAAATCCCAATTAATAATGAAAACCCTAGAAAAGTATGAGTGTGGAATTTTATAACACCCTAAATAAGGTATGATAAGTCCTTTTAGTTCACAAGGGCCCAAGACCTAATGTGAGTGTGTTAAACACATTACAACACTAAGTCAAGGCATCATTAAGCTAAATTTTATAAGGAGGTCCCAAAAAAATGTGAAAATGTCACATACAATATTTTTTGAAACTACATTTAGCCCCCACTTTAGTGAGAGGAGGAACTTTATCCAAACTTACACTAAAGTAGACAAGATCACACCAAGGGGGGTTCAGTTGTACCAATGCTAGTGGGATAGAACAACACCAACCAAGAGGGTTGTGCAAGCCCCTAGGATCAAGATCCTATAGAAAACTAACATAGGCACAAGAGAACACACATGAAAAATGAAATAAGGAGAAACAATAAGACACAAGAATACACTTCCAAAGACAAGGAGAGAAGAAAAATTAAAAGGAAGGGGTGGATCAAGCTTCGAATGTTTGTCCATTACAATGTGGATCAAATCTAGGTGAGTATCCAAAGAGGTGAGACATATACTCTAAGGCAATGGAACTTCAGGCTGTCCGTTGGGTGAGTATCCAAAGAGGTGAGACATATACACAAATGACCAATATGCGCTCACACAGACACGTGAGTGGCTATGGGAAAGTCATGGCTTGAATCAACTTCCCATCCAACCAGACCAAAGTTACACCTCCTGATAACTTTGATAAGGTTCCACATAACAAAGAACTTCGAGCTTCATGAGGAAAGCAAAGATTCACATGCTTGATACTCATGAACAAACAAGATGGCTCTGGATAGGCATGCAAGGTGTATTATGGAAGGTGGACATACAACTGAAATTGTAAATGCAAAAATAATGTAAAGAACATTCAAAGGAGTCTTGCTTAGTTCATGTAGGGTATTTAACTTAGGGAACATCATGCCTAATGTATCCTAGAGAGAACCAATCAAAGAATAAAAGATTCACAACTTAGGGGATGCAATGTGTATTGCATCGAGCCACTAAGAGGAATATAATATGCTAAGAGAGATCACGCTCTTGAAGGACATCATACCCAATGTCGCCACAAAGCTAAAGACACATCGCATAAAGTAAGAAGACTACACCATAAAACATGAAATGCAAAATAATAATGCCAATGTATTCCCCCACTTTAAAGAAATTGCTAAACACCATGCCATGAGAAATTACTTTAAAGTAGCAAAGGATAAATGCTAACAATAAAAAGGACATGAGAGCTTATTTGGAAAACCCTATGCAAAGTCATATGTTTCCAAATGAAGCTGCATCATGAAAAGAAAAGAGGGGTTGCCCCCAAAATGAAACTCCAAACACATATAAGGGATCTATGGATTTGGGGTTAGTATGTTCTTGCTACAATGTTTTTAGAGAGCTCTAAACTTTCATCATTCCCCAAATACTCATAGAACTAGAAGAATGACACAAAGAGAGCAAAAAAAAAGAAAAACCTTTTGGGTCAACATGGAATATACATGAATATCTCGATGCCTTCCGTCATTCCCAAAAGGAAAAAAACAAGACAAAGAAAAGATAAAGGAAAATATTTTGGGTCAACATGGAAGAGATATGAATGTCTTGACGCCTTGTGTCATCCCCAAAAGGAAAATAAAAGACAAAGAAAAGATAAAGGAAAAGATAAAAGATTTATGACATAGAGAAGAATGAAGGTACAAATAGAGGAATGCCACTAATAGAAAGATGCATCAAACAAAACAGTACGGGGATCACATTACGCATATGCAATCACGTGAAATAAAAAAAGAAATAATGGAAAAGAATAGTAAGGCACATGTGAGTCAACCTATTAGCAGGTCATCTGCATCCCAATCATGTTCATCATATACAGAAGGCAAAAAACTAGTCAAAGAGACAATAACAAGTTCTGAACTAGAGTCATTTCCAAGTTGAACACTCTTCCTAAGAGAATTGTCATGCAAGCTCATGGAAGAGGAAAATAATGTATTCAATTCATTATGCACCTCTTCATCAATTTTAGCAACCTCATCATCATCATCATCCAGGTTAATCACAAAACAAGGTCGAATGATAATGTCTAAAGAAGGGTTGAGGTCTTGTTGTGGTTGAACTAGAGGGTTTTTTAGTTGTTGCATGAGAGACTCATTGTGTATTGCTTCAGTCAAGTTTGGATTTTGATTTTATTTGTTTATTTCTTCATTTAACCTTCGAGAAAGAGCATGGTGCCTATGCCTACACTCTCTAGCATGTCTATTTATTTTTGTATGAATTTCAATTTGTGTTTGTGTAGGAGTGGGTTGATCAACCAGAGGTTTCTTTTCTCCCCTAAGGGGAGGAAGAGAAGGAACCTTGGAAGGTTGTTCAACCACTTTCTCTCTAGCTTTGTAAATGTGTTTTATTTTAGGAGGTGTGATAGGATTGTTTTCATTATCTCTTGGTCTTTTGTAGGAAATAGGCAAAGGATTAGGTTGGTCTTGTTTGTTTGGAATGTCTTTAGGTTCAATCATGGTTTTTTCAAGGATGGTAGGCTCCGTCATAGGCCAAGGAATGTTTTTAAGGGATATTTTTTCTATTCATTTCACCTTTAACTTTTGGTAGGATTTGAAAAAGAAGTCTTCTCGAGGTTTAATAGGTTCCATAGGCTTTCCTGCCAAAATAAATCTAATGAAAAGTTTCCATGGGAAGACAAAGGGTTAAAGCCACTATGATGCACGGTGAAAATTTCATTGTCAAAGGGAAACTTTAGGCATTTATACACAATTGACGAGATGACTTCCATTGAGCGTAGCCATGGGTAACCAAGCTTCACACATAATAGGTTCGATGTCAAGATGATGGAGAATGAGACATCTAATGTTCTCGGTCCTATTTGCAAAGGTAAGGTGATCAATCTCATCGTAGGGCAAGTGAAACCATTATGTGTTTTGATCCATGCTTTTGGATTATCATATGTTTCTTGGTAGAGCTCGTGAACATGTAATAATTCTTTAGTGATCACATTCTCTCCATAGACAGGATCTATTAATATCCCATTAGTGGGCTTATCATAGATTCATATGGCTATGTGAAGAGGACCATCAAATGCATGTTTAAGTATATCTTTGGATGGGAAAGAAATGCCAAGAGGTTTTTTAGGTTGGCCCTTACCGTGTTGAGTTTCGACCAATGCAACCAAACCATCGTTAGGATTTTGTTCTTGTTGATTAGTATCCATAGGACTTTGTTGAATTGTATCTATGTTCTCATCATCCATGTCAACATTCATTACATAAGTCTTTGTATTTTCACTAGCTTTGACAAATGAAATATTATTTTTAGGCATGGGGTTGGTAAAGATTTACAATAATTTTTGGTTAGGAGGGGCAACAAACTTATTTCCTTGATAATTAAAACCTTCGACATAAAGCCTACTATAATCAATGAGGTCTTGCACAAGATGTTTAAGACGCTTACAATGTTCCGTGTCATGTCCATTTTGTTGGTGATAATGGCAATAAGCAGTTGATCTAAAGTTTGGAGGTAAAGGTTTATTAGGATTCAAATTTTTAACAGGAGGCAAAGTAATCATATTCTATTCTAAAAGTTGTGACATTGTGTGATTCAGAGTATCGGGCAAGGGAGTGAATTGTCTTTTCAGGTCCCCATAGCTAAAGGGTATCACCAATTTTACAACAACTACTTGGGTATCGACATGTTCAGTTGTTTGTTGAGGGGGATTTAGTTGAAGGAAACCTTTATTCTATTTTCTAAAAGGTTGATAATTATTTTGGTTTGTGGATTGAGACTTCTTAGTTCAGCTAGAGGTGGATTTTACATCTCGACTACTAACCGAGTTTTGATAATCACGAAGGGAAGTACATAAGTGCATGAAGGAGGGGAACTTCATCATGGTAAGCTTACATTGTATCTTACTTTGCAAATTCTGTATGAACATCTTTTGAAGGTGAGGGTCGGGGACGTTTGCATCGATTTGGGAATAAAGCGATTGATATCGCGAAATAAAGTCAATAATATTTTCTTCTTCTTTTTGCTTATATCTCATCAAGTCGGCCAAGGTCATTTTAGGGGTCATATTTATGAAAAATTTCATTGAGTGAATGAATTGAGTTGTTTGGTAGTTCAAAGAAAAACTTTCTAAGGAAATATCTTTCAAGGATCTAAGGAAAAGCTTAGCCAAGAGTTTATCATCAAGGATAAAGTCATTACATAAGGCTGTGTAAGAGGAAACATGGTTAGAAGGATCTCCTTCCCCTCCATATTTCTTGAATCTAGGCACCTCTACACCTTGTGGCATCGGTGTTTGCAATATCTCCAAAGATGTAATGGACTGCTTTTGACATAATATGTAGGTGGGCCATTTTGATTTTGATTTATGGTGGAAAATTGCTTTTGAAGGGATGAAATGGTTTGCAAAATTTGGTTTATGAGAGGGTCATTTCTTATATTGTGAGATGGAGGTGAATAAGGTAGAGGGGTGTATGTGTTTGAGGTACAAGTGAATGGAATGCTTATAGGTGGTAAGGTGGTAGGAGATATGATGTGCGATGCCACAAAGGTACTAGGGATGCTAGTGGAAATACCCAAGGAAGGAATCACATTCCTAGTAGGTTGCATTGTTGTTGTAACTTGAGGGTTGGTATAGGTAGGAATAGAGGTAATTCTTGTGGGAGGACGAATTTGGATTCCTCCTTGGCTTGTAACATTGTTCGAGGTTAAAGGACAACTAGTGGTTGAGGTAAGATGTTTTCCAAAGATTTGAACTATGTTGCACAAAGGTCAACTCCGTCTTCACTTTCAAGCATGTGATGGATGTTATCTATGGTAGGGATAATAGTGGTTGAAATGTTCTCAATACTTATTTGATTTTGTAGGTGTTGGAACTATAAAATTTTTACATTTTCAATAGTCTAGACATTCATGAACCTTGTAAGGTCACCATATTTTAAGTGAAAAGAACAAAACAGGTTGTTATTATCCATTTCACATACCATATTCACCAATGATCCCATCAAGCTTGGCCTTTTGACACATTACAGGTCCCTCTAGTCAACATTAAACAAATAGTTCATATCGGCAGGACATGGTGTGTGTCTTCCCAATCCATAAGTCATTGCTGTAAGTAGTATATCTTTACTTTTGTCGTAGTTGGCTATAGTCGGCCAATTGCTAATAAAACTATAGTTAGTAAGAATAATACATGTCATGTACTTTCGGGTAATCAAGTCCCGATTAATGATAATGTTGCTATGAAACATAGTGTCGGTTGGTTATCTAACTACCGCCGAACGTTATATGTAGTCAGTTACTGTAGTCGGGAAATAGTTATGTGTGGATGGTCATAGTTGATAGCACTGTTGATACTCTGTGATTGTACATGGTGATATTTATGATAATGAATAAAGTCTCTGATGTTCAAACATGATATATTTCTATTCTATTGTTCTATTCCATGTTCTGCACATGACTTAGTTTTCTCAGTAGTACGTAGTACTTTAATTACATTCCGTAGGGAAAACAATTGCCTCTCAAATTGAAACATTTCCTGCATATCAGCGAAAGGTTAACCGTGCCATAGTGATCAAAAGCCTTGGAGAATACATATTCGGGTAGAAAAGGATTTTCGTCTCACCGACGAAAGCTTATCGGTAAGAGTAACACTATTAGAGCAAAATCCTCATGTCACTCCAAGCATACATGTCATACCGATGGAAATTTTATCAGCAAGAGATAAACCTTCTTTCGCTAATGAAACAAAAGGATTGTCGTCGGGAAGACTTGCACTATCGGGATGAATTGCATATATCTTTCCGACCATATTAGTTATGCTGATGATAAAAAAATTTGGGAGGAGTCTTGCCAATCGATATGGATAGAAGTGGAGCAGTATATGGAGGTAATCGGTTAGACATGCACTATCAGAGTGAGTTTTTCTTCTCCTTCCAACTTTATTTGTTTGGAAGTAATATCGGCGAGAGTCTTGCCGATTCACCTGAAGGAAAGGGGTAATAAGAGAAATACATCGGGGAGACTAATAATATCAGAGTAACTTTCAAATCCCTTAGCAATGCCCATTCTCTTTCCAATAGTAGTATGAATGGATCAAAGTTCATTGGAGTAACACTTGGTGACAACTTTGATATATGAGTAACTTCGTAAATCTCTCCTCGAGGGTGGTATACATTAAAAACAAATGGGGAATCAATTATTCAACATCGGTAAGAAAATTATTTAATCTTCCCAACCATGAAAGATGATCAAAAGAATACCTTCTGGTTTAGTTCAAATGCAAGGCTCGGCTAGAGTTTGAATTAGTCCCACAGATGTAATCATTCAATATGAAATTGAAGAATTCAAAAAACTTGTTACGTTCATGTTCAAAGTTGGACATTAATGGCTGCACGAGTGCATACTGTATAGATATTCTCCAATTGATAGAAGAATAATGCAAAAATAAAATTTCAGGATTGGCAGCGAAAGGAACGAGTGAAAGGGTAGAGGTCAGAGAATTTAGTGCAGCCAAAAACTTTCAAGTAAGCTTACAAATTCCTTGAAATTGTATTCTCTTTCCTATCAAATTGAGAAGATAAAAATGGAGGGTTCAAGCTTTGGGAAAGTGAAGAGTAAAAACCAACCTAGTGAGGGTAGCTAGCCTGGGTGTAAGAAGCAGAAAACTAAAATAATAGACGAGGAAAAAACAAATGAGAGGAAATTGAACCAAGATCTCATTGAGCAATCACCTGGTTCAGGACCAAAAGCCACACGTTTTGCACAACTTAGGGCAGATGTGGAGAGATTTGAGGATAAGTGCAGGCATGTAGGGGATGTATGGACTCCAATTCGAGGCTATGATTTATTTATGTTTCATTATCATTGAAGGGATAGGTTTGACCCAGTGTGCAATCCCTGGAAATTTAACATGGGAAAATTGGTTATCCCCAACGTAGTTGTGAATGTGGAATTAGTAAAAATCCTGGCTACCCACTATTATCTAGACCTCAAGGCTATTTGCAACTCGCTAGGAAAACCTTTTATACATCTCTCCAAAGCTTCAATTTGTGAAATTTTTGACCTAAACGATACATGTGATGAAACTATTGTACATTAGGCTTTAGAGAAGGAATACTGGAGGATGGATACAACCTATAGAGGGTGGAGGTTACCATTACATAGGCCCAAGAAAGATGGAAATCTAGTTCCACTTGATGAAAATGATGGGTCTCCATTTCATGTTGGCTTATTTAAGCCCTATTTAAGATATACATACTTCTCAGTGTGTCAGGTGTTAGGGACTGAGGCTCTTGAATTTATGTCAATTGCACCAATGGTGATTGCTACTGATGTTCAGTATCATAACACTAGACCATTTGACTATGCTTCATATATTTTCAAAGGAATTGATTTAGGATTGATGTCAATTAAAAATGGATCCCCTATTCTGCATTTCAGTCATTATTCTATTTTCATGCATATAATAATGTATTTTGGGCAGGAAATAGGAATGTGGCTAGAGGAATTAAGAATTGAACAATTTGAGAAAGAGGGTAAACCATTGCCAATACAATTATGGACTGCTATTTGGGATAGCAAATTTGTCAATTCCAGCTATGTTCATTTCGAGGAGCATTTTGTAAAAATATTGTATAGATTTTTCAATTATCCTTGTGACCACTCATTGTCTAATGGAATTAAAAGGTTCCTTAGGCCAGTGGATTTCAGTGGACCTATAACTATTGAACATAATTAGGGAGATTGGTATTGTTTTGTGGATTCCAACATGATCTGAGTTTATGGTTTTGAGGATACACCATTTATTTTTCCAAAAATAGTACCAGATAGAATTGCTTACTTGGAGATTGTTAGGCAAATGGACTACTCAAGTGTTATGAATCTTGGTTCCTTTGGAAAGTAGACATTCATGCCAAGTACTTAATGCTTTGAAGATTTCACTGTACTGTCAAAAGAAGGGTATGACTTGATTTTGGATAAGCTGTTGCATTTTAATTTGAAAAGGGCTCCACCAAGGAAAGGGTTTGATCCAGAAGGGTACATTGAATTTTCCAAAAAAAAAAGATGAACTTGGGTGGGTATGATCTTATACCCTATCCATATGATGACTTGATTAGGAATATGGAAGAGAAGGAAGTTGAAAGGGCTATTGATGAATATAATAGGGGTGTAGAACAAAGGATAAAATAAATGCAAGAAATAAAGTTATTATCATCTGGTGAGGAGTCATCTAATGATGAAGAGCCCCAAGGCCCAACTGATAAAATTTCAAAATTGAGAATTAAAGATTATAAATCTCCCCTTAGAGAGAAAGAAATTGAAGAAATCTCTGATACAGACACGAGGCATATGGATTATAGATCCTTTGTTGCTGATGATGAGTTCATAAAATCCCTAGAATTGAAATCCTTCTCGCACAAACATAAAGGAAAGTCAATAAGAGAATCTGTTGAAAACATAACACCAAACAATGATAATCAATTATTGAGTACTTTGAAGTCAAGTGTAGAGGATGAGATGAAGAAAATGACTCTAGAATGAGGGAGGAAACTATTGGAGGAAGCAAGTGTGATGATAATTCTGCTCTTGTTTTTGATAGTTTCTTGCAAAATAATATTGCTACACACAAACTTAGTCTTGAAGGAGTTACATAGGTATATACAAGATCAAAATATAGTCTTGTTGAAGGTTCCCTCATGATTTGGGCTCTATATCCTCCTCATAAAAGGTCTATAATCATTGACACAGAGAAAGCATTTGGCCATGTCATGACTTTAAAAGTTGGAGAGGCAGATCTAGTGGCTACAACCGAGATTGGTATCAATGTTGCTAAGTTAAACAAAGCCCATATCCAAATGTTGATTAAGGAAAGGGACATGTATAGAATGAATAATGAGAAGATACTTAAAGAGAATGATTTCTTGAAAGATATGGTTAAGAGTACATCAAAAGGATCTACTAAACTATTAACTCAAGGGGAGAGTTCACAAGTAACAGATAAAGGTGAAGGGTCATATGTATAGGATAAAGTAGATAAAACCAAGTTTGATATAATCTTTGCAACATTTCAGAAGAGACATGCTAACCTAATGATTTAGATGAATAAGCTGAGATCAGTCCATTCCAAGAATCATGCTACTATTTAGGAACATAAAAGGTTAGATGGTCAAATACAAGAGAAAATTCAAGAAATGCAAAGGACAGGTGTTTCTGATAGCAGGGTTACCACAGATGCTAAGCATATAGTAAAGAAACATAAAAGCTATTATGAGGAACTCAAGGTAGATGCAAAAGGATTAACCAATGTTACAAAATATGGAGTGCCTACATTATTTGCAGATAATGGAGAGCTAAAGAGCTAGGATGAGTGGACAAAAGATTACACATTGATATTGCAAAAGGCCTTGGAAGATGCCAAAGGTGAAGAATCAACATTGGACAAATCATTCAAAGACTTGGAGAAAATGGTAACCATGGAGATCGCTGTGAGAAACGCCACAAAAGATGCCAATACTCACTTAAGGAAGGATTATGTAGATCACATTACTAGAGTCTATCTATGGCTTGCCAGAGCCTAATTGTTATGCTTAATTATTGTTAGTTGTTGTTAGTTGCAAAAAGACATTCATGAAGGGGTGCGTCCTCTTCAAAGTTTTGATATATGAGTCAGTTACATAGCGATGAGAAAGATATAGGCAAATATGGATAGTAAATAGATCACAAAATTCCATGATGTTTACATTTTGAAAGACTATGTTGCAAGCATAAATTTGAGGAAATCAATGAAAGATCTTTGATTTAGTGTAATGATCAAAAATACACATATTTTATTCACATCCTTAAGTTCCCGAAATTAATTTCATCATTAGAATCAAATGAAATAACATACATCAATGAATCAAAGTATAATGAAACAAAATGGTGCTCTCATTAGATTTGGCCATTCAAGTTTACACATGAATTATCATCTCATCAATACATGTAAATTCAAAACTGTAATGCAAATTAAAGAAATAGCAAGAATATAAATGCATCCACATAGAAACCATAACATAGAGATTTCACGAGTGGAAAACCCTTGTAGGGACGAAAAACCACTCATCTAAAGTGCCTCACTGGCTTATTGAAATGCCTCACCGGTAGAGCCTTACTGGCTACAAAATCTCAATAGTTACAAGATGCCTCATAGGAAATGGTCATATTGTCTTATTGACAAGACTTTACATAATTTTGGATAAGTGTCTCACATATCAAGGAGCATTGGAAGTTCTTTTACTAGTCACATAAGTCTACACACAATATTTTTCAGGTTTCACCGATGTATTATCCTTACATATCAAATTTAGGTAGTGCCAACACTGTCATAAATGGCTCCTGAGTATTTGCAAATAGGACAAGTATACAGAGAGTCATAAGCTATCCACATTCTGATTATAACTTTATAGAGAATTCAACAATAAGTGAATAAAACTATAAAAGAGTTAAGAAGGTATACATTCATATGCAAATAAAACACAAAGTCAACTGAGGGAGTTCCAAAGTTCTCCTTACAAACTTGATAAACCATGTCACATGAGAGGAGTGCCACCATTAAACCTAATGTTTAATAAGGTAAGTTACGGTTCATCATTTATTTATCCTTTTATGAAATTCCCAATTTAGTTTACGATATCTAATTTGCATAGATTTAATTGCAACCAAGTGTATTAAAATATCTCCCATTTTCATATCCAATTCTATAACTTTGTCCTCCTATAAGCATATCATATTTAGAATATTCTCTTCAATAGAAATTATTAAATATATTTAAATTAAATATAATTGACATTTAATTTTCCACTTTAATCAAAAATCATAGCCCATCCAAAGCAATCACATCACCATATGGTATGCTTTCCTGCCTTTTTTTGCATAGCGATACTATTCTTTACTTAACGAGCAAGACTACCCAACAATTGTTCTACGAGAAGATTGATGTTTTCTTTATAACCTATAAAGGATAGATTTCAACTGTGATTTACATATATACCATAGTGCCATGTTGTATGAATTTATGTAAGCTAGCAGTGCCATGTTGTACGAATTTATGTAAGCTAGTAGATTAAGCTTGCAGATATGTATAGGACAATGGGAACAACCAAGAAATTTGCAGGGCAATGCAGCGGGAGTAGGGGTTTCCAGGACAACGATGTGGCAGAAAAGATCAAGGAATTGGTGTTGAAAAGGACTCTCCACAACATCATGAATGAAAATCTTAGAAAAGGTATGGACATCCACCGAAACATAATAGGAAGAGTTATTTTTCAGATGTTTCAGTTGCAAGTTCCCTGGGAGACCTATGAAAAATGGGGAAACATAGACAAGACATGTGTATAGTTTGACAGAATGTCACAAAGAAAGGTGGGCTCAAGGACTATCACAATTGCAGGATACACGCAGGTTGGCTTAGTAACTTTCAAGCAAATGCAATTGGCAGGTGTAAAGACAACTTCCTCAACTATCGACAGTATCCACCCTGCCCATGCCAAAAAATGGAAACGGTGGAACAGGCCACTATGGTCATCAAGTAAGAAAAAATAACAGAGGCAAAGACAAGCCCTTAAACTATTCGATAGAATGTCAGAAAGAGTAGTCACCTCAGGAGGCGTGAATACCACAAATGGAAACATAGACCAAAAACAATAACTTCATGACAAGAAATGTGATAAAGAAGGTTGCCACGATGACAGGAAAGGCCCAAAATGGAGTTGTTAGAAGGTCATAGAATCTACCATGTGTGCAACAAAGGAAGGTAGCAAATTTCTCCAACTGAGGCCATCACAAGCAAAAGCAAAAGGGCAGGTGCATGGCCAAAAGAGAAATAAAAGGTTAAAATTAAGAACTTGGAGATAAATCACCAAATAGATTTTGTAGGAAGGCTCTCAAAATATTCAAATTAATGAAGCATACTTAATCATGTCTCAAGACATTATATGCACTCAGGAAAAATAGGAAAATAAATCATGAAACTAAATCAGAGTTCATATTGCCTAATACAATGTGCTATTCTCCTTTGTTTTATTTAATCCATAATTTCCAATAGTATTTATAATGACTACAAGATTTAGTTTTAGCCCTGGACTTGTATAACAAGAGTGATTTGACGAAATCTTAAATTTGTTTAACCAAATAAAAGAATTTACAAGATAGTTCTCTAAGTCTAAGCGCAAGAAAATTCTAAACAATGTATGCATTCGAGATTTGTGAGATTTCTTGAAAGATGACGCAGTTTGAAGAAAGAAAGCTATGTTTAAGAGAGATATTAAGGGTATTTCGAAACTCAGAATAAGCATGCAAGGTGACCGATATACATGCCTGGAATTCTACAAAACGTAGATGGTGGGTGCACTCGGTCCCGCTTTGTGTCAATTCCAGCATATCAATGACAACTGAGGGAGGCGACATTGGACTATTCTCTCTCCCTTTGCTTTCATGACCATGCGTATTATCTCTGAGACTCTTTTGAGATGTTGTCGTCTCACCATTGGATTACTTCAACATAGCTTCACAAATACCTAGCGATGAAAGCATACTCCCTCACAGAAGCATAATTAGTTTTCTAACCTAGCCACCCCTGCTCCTTTTACAGTTATCTTTTTGCAGAGAAGACAAGAAAGATCATAAAAAAAAGTTGTGTCCTTCCCGTTATTCCTTATCCCTCTTTAAAGATTTTTTTTTTTTAATATCCCAATCTTTTAAAATAAAAGAAAAACCAAATCTTGAAAATAAAATAATATTTCTTTTTCATGCATAACATTTATCTTCAGTAATAATAATAATGAAATACCATTTAATTTCAATTAAAACTAATGTTGAACAACAAATATGGTTTATTAACTTTACATCACAATTATCTTTAAAACAATAAATATTAATTTTAATTTTCAAATAAAATCAATAAATGATTTAAAACTATTTTTGGCTATTAGCTACAAAGGGAAATTAATTTTAACTAATTTTAAGCAACTAAAACAATATTAATGAGGAAGAAGGATCATTCAAATAGTATTCTTGAATTACAATTCTAGGTTAAAAT
>VDFB02096296.1:0-22788 GCA_007258455.2 Sequoia sempervirens | reverse complement strand
TTATATACCCAGGCATATAGAACATAACAAATATCTAGGAATTGAACGGAAATGACTTGACATTCATAAATAGTGTAAGTTGAAAACCCAAATATTGAGTTACAGACTTGTGGGTAACAAATAGTTACAGTGCATAAAACTGATCTATATTGGCAGGCATATAGAGCATAAGAAAATCCCAGAAAATAAACTCAAATGACTTGACATACATAAATAGTGTAAGTTGAAACCCCAGATATTGAGTTACAGGTTTGTGGGTCATAAACATTTACAGTGCATAGAATTGATCTATATTGGCAGTCATAGAGAACATTAAAAATACCTAGAAGGTGAACTGAATTGACTTGACATTCATAAATAGTGTAAGTGGAAACCCCGGATATTGAGTTACAGGTTTTTGTGAGAAACATTTACATCGCATGCAACATATTATCATTCTAGCATAAAGAATTTAAATGAAAAACCCAAGGTATTTATAGTATTGTGAAAAACACTTGCATAGCATTGAATAAATTGGTATTTGTAGGCATAAACAATAAGTTTGTGTAGAGTGCCTTTATCTTGATAGCATGTTGTTGTTGTTGGTTCTCCTCTTTTTTTGTCTACCTTCAAGAAAATATAGCACTAAATATGAAAGTGAGACGTGGTAAATGAAATGCATTTTTGAATTTGAAAATCTCTTTATATGTTCAATGATGTTTGGTATGGAGTCTTTAATTTTTTTCCTCCTTTTTCAAATTTGAAAATTTGTTTTAGTGCCTTCAATTGCATAGTTTGTATGTATTTATTGTGTGCAGTGTTTGTTTGCTACTTAGGTGATTTTGGTGGCCTTAACACCATTATTTTGGTGGTTGCATGTGGCAAAAGAGGAGAATGCACTAGTTGCCATGCGTAGGGATTTGACCGATGGGACACATATAAATGATTGATATTCCTTTTAGTGTTGTATTGTTGGAAAAGTGGGATAGGGGGTGGGTTCGATTGGATTTGGTGATGGGACAGTCTTGGCTCTTAATTGTTCTTGTCGATGTGTATCTATTAAAATATTGACGCTGATTTAATGCAAGTGGTGATATTCTAGGGGAGTGTGGGTTATACTAATTTTATATTTTGGGTGCATGTTTTAAAGCTATGGGCCAATAACAAGCAATATGGCCTTGTATGTTTTTGGTGTCAAATGTGCTTCAAGAATATTCCCTGACATGTAAGACTACAAATAATTAATTTTTGGGACAAATATAAATTGATTATAATACAATTTGGTGATACAGTGATTCGAGTACCCTTGTTGACTTTGTTGGTGAAAACTATTTTACAATTGCATATTAACGCGGCCTAGTGTGGGGCCCACGTGGGACTACTTATGTCCCCAATATAGGATCGATATTTTGTTTGCCTCTAGATCTTTGGTTGGTGATACTCCTATGAGAACCTTGCTCTACAATTATATTGTAATCTTTGTGATTTTTGAATAATATAATGGGCGGCTTTTGGAGTGTGGGGTTTTTCTCCCAAAAAGGTTTTCTCCATGTAAATCACTGTGTTGTGGTATGCATGAAATTTGTGTTTATTTGTGTTTAAGTTTTTGTAACTATTAAAGATCTATAAATATTTTACATGATTCTCCTCTCAAGATTAGTGTAGGAAGTTGTTCCACTACCTTAGCTTCCTTACATCTTGTTTGTGGTCAACTAAATTCATAATTGCAAAGCATGCAGATGATATATTAAAAATCAAAGTTGTGGAGATAATAATAGAAGTGTGTGAAGATGTATGAGTGCATGATCAGAGTGTGACAAGATCCACTACAAACCTATTGAGTAGAATTTATGACTATAAGTCTTTGAAGCCATAAACTAGTCATATTTCAGTTATTCTTTTTCATATCAGGGAGTAGTAGCTTCCTTGGGTACAGGCCCCTAAAATAAATTCAAGGATTAGTTGCTTCCTTAGGTTGTAGCCCAAAATCAAAGTTGTATTTTTTTTACTTGTGAGGCTAGATTAGGACAGTAGCTCCTAGCAACATTTCTCATCGTGGTTTTTCCCCTGTCGAGTTTTCCATGTAAATCTAGTGTTATCTATGTTCTTGTGTGTGTGTGCTTATTTTCTTTCTTTCTTTCATTAAGTAGATGAATGTTTAATTGAATAACTTAATTTCATTAGTAATGTGGGATTGAATTTTAAAACATACTAATTCACCCCCCTCTCAGTATTCTAGTGTGCTCAAAACCTTCTCCTATTATTATTGCACCGTTTTAGCACCAAGTAGTGGTTTCAACATTAGGAAAATATTGAGTGTGTTGTTAGGAAATCTCATTGAACAAGCTAACCACATGGTAGCTGAAGTTAATGGTAGAGAGCATGGAGAAGATGGTCTAGTTGGTCCTAGAAGCTCACATGATGTGTTGACGCCAAAAAACAAATAGAACTATAATCAACCATGTTATAGCCCTAGTCATACATCCACTTCAGATGCACCTACATTGGAGGTCAAATTATATGTGGATTTATTGTGTTATAATGATCATTCTACACATGTACATGTCACATTTTAATTTTTTTCAAGTGTGTAACACGCACATATCACATGACATATAAATTTTGATATGCGTGTGTTACACACTTGAAAAATATTAAAATGTGACATGTACATGTGTAGAATGATCATTATAACACAATAAATCCACATATAATTTGACCTCCGATGTAGGTGCATCTAAAGTGGATGTCATCAAAGGACAAATTATATGTGGATTCACTATGTTATAATGATCATTCTACACATGTACATGTCATATTTTAATTTTTTCAAGTGTGTAACGTGAATACGTGTATATCAAAATTTATATTTAAAATTTTCTATGAAAACATTTGTCTCATCTAGCTTGTTGCCATATGCTTCATTCTATCAAGTCTTTTTGTCTACGCATTGTCCAAACGTGGGATGAGACATGGGATGTTATGTTATAAAGTTACATAATAGATGTGTTTTTTCTACACTTTAACTTTCTCCTATAAAAATATACCCATTCTACATTTATTTAATAAAATAACTTACTAATAAGGCTCATTCAAATGCCATCTATGACTTCATAGTAAGGGACTTATTCTACATTGACTTTAGTGTAAATATTTTGTTTAATTTAATAAGGAGATACTTAATGATCATTTTCTTATTTAATAAGAAGTTGGTTTAGAAGGACTTATTCTTCGTTGAGTTTGGTGTTAATTCATGGTTTATCTTTTCTTCATTAGACTTTTAAATCTATTTTTAAATGCATAATCTTATTTTTATATCTCATTGGGGTTTGAATTACTTCTTGTACATAATTTGAACATTACTACTTTTCTTTTAAAGATTTGTGCTTCCTTGTGATCTTGCTTTTACTTAACCCTACGCAACTATATTTTCACCTCTAAGATGTTAATTGCAAATGTATTTTCCAAATTTAATCACTTGTAGCTATCTTTAATTCATTTCATACTAGATCTTACATACCTTTCATATCATTTAAACATTAGGGTTTTGTGTGTTGATTTTATGTCACCATTCTATCCACATCCTCATTTTCTCTTAAGAAGTCCCTATAATCCTCAAATGAATGATTATAAGTTCCAAGTAGTGTTTCAAATAGTGTTTCCATGAATACTACTATTGTTATTCTTATTATTGAACACAAGACTAAAGATTACAATCACTTGTAGGTTCTCCAAGATATTGGTGTTGAGGTTTGAATGGTGCATCCTATTCATCCCCATCTATACCTTGGTTTTTTTGTGTCACATGATCCTATCTATACTTTGATTTTTTGGTGTTGCATGCCCCTATCACCACCATCCCTACCTATACCTTAGATACATTTATTCAAAATCCAGATAACATGGATCACATAATCGATTTCCAAGATAAATATAAATATGTGGAAACAAAAAATACACCACTTTATTTGATATTATTACTTATCCTTTATCTATTGGTTTTGTGTTACCTAAATTGAAAAGGTATAATGGTAAATGGTTCATAAACATATTGGATTGTAAATGACCAAAGAAGTTGTAAATTATCAAGATGATAATTTGTTGTGTGATTCTTGTTTCCTTCCTCATGATCCTCTCAATTGTCTTGTTGCACTCTCTATCTAAATGCATGAGGAATTCTCAAATGATGAGGGAGGTACATAATAAATTATAAGGACAACATTGACCAATTTGATGAATTAGTTCATGACTATGCAACGGATACAATATGTTGTGGTAGTTCCATTGTGAGTAAGCAAATTTTCTAAGTTGATGGTCAACTAGGTCTATAGCTATATCTATTAGAGTTATCATGCATCAACTAATGATTAATTACTCTTTAGTTAATTAGTAGTCTAATTTATTCTCATGCACTTAAGCTAAACTTAGGAGTGCTTTTATGCTTTTAAGATTTTTCTCCTATATAGCACTCAACCCTCATTGTAATTAACTCTCAAGCTTTCATATCTTTTTGATAGTCTCTTACTTCTTGTAGTGTAGAAAAATGAATACCCTTGCATTTTCACACTTGTTTGGGCTTGCCTTGCTTATTTAATCCCTATTTATGTCTAAATTGGTCCTATTTTGCATTCACAAGCCCAATGAACTATATATTTTTATGGTTAATCTCAATATACTTCAAAGGGTAAATGATAATTTAATGATTTTTTTTTGAATGTACCTAATTTTTTGGGTCGAGACTAAGATGCCACCTAGGGCGTCTTTGTCCCCCAAAGGTCTTGGGACCCTAATTTTTTGATGCATAGTAGGGAGGGAGATCATTCACCAATAGCAATTCCAATCAATTGAAAACAATATTTCAATCACAAAACTGCAACTTGGTGTCCTACTCATCGTTCACTCACATTTCCTTATAGCATTCTAAATAGTGTTCTTTGACAATAACCTTCAAAAGAAATTGAAAACCCACAAAAAAAAGCCTGTTTCAGATACCCATTAAGCTTTTTAGAAACATATCTCAAAATATCACAACGTTCCTTTGAAACATATCCCTCAAATCTCAGCAACTACACTTGCACAAAGCCCCATTTAAGTCACTTTTACAAAGAAACTACCATGTAATAATTTCTCCAATCAAAAAACTTTATTCCCTGACCTCAACTAGGTCACAAATGCTTTGAATCAACAACTTTTATCAAGAGAAATTCCCACAAATTCATCAACCACAAAACCCTTACCTACCTACCTATTTACGTTTATCACAAAGGGGGTTTATTGAATCTACCAACTCCAAACCATTACTCTACAAACCAACAATAAAAAAAACATCACAATAGGCCTGCACAATCACATTTCATCAACTAGAATGGATTCCATTTATTCTTTCTACAAAACACCACTTCAACTCCTCCTTTTACACCAAAATCATGGCAGTTTGCAACTAGGGCATCATTCAAATTTCAACAAATTGTCTTCCCTGCTCTTGCAAAGCACATAAACACAAAACCTATGCCTAATTATGCCATTCCACCAAGTTAGAACATGTTTCTATAGGTAGAATGGCTTATACTTCCATTTTACTCTATCAAACCCTTAAATTCAGGGTTTCCCAGGAAGTTTTAGAAAAATGCTTAGACTAAATCTCACAAAACTGAGTGAAAACTTATGAAATAAAAACCAAAGTGAAGAAAATTCATTCCCTCACAAAATCCAATGCATAAAATTTCAACCAGAGGTTGTACCATGTCGTACAGTATGTTGGAGTAGAAGATTTACTATCAAAACGTAGGAAATCAATGCTTTCAACATTCAAAATTCAAAGTTACATTAGCCAACCTCTCTCACAACATTCACCAAGGACTTATAAAGCATTACATATCATGACTAATCAGTTTCAACTACTTTCCCATCGAACAAAATAAACTTGACCTTTGAACTTCCATCAAAACACCAAAAATGCAAATGTTGCATAGCAACTTTACAACTTTTTGCAAAATTTTAACAATATGACTCCAAACCACCCAAAGTGAATAAATACATGGAAAAATGGTCTATGATGACCTTATTACATCACATTTCATGACTGCAAACACAAAATCCAAACCTAGACCTATTTACATGTTGACAAGGTGCCCCTACACAATTTGAAAGCACCTAAATAGTTCCCTTTTTGGAGTCTATGCTTCGAGTTTCATTCCTCACAACTAAGATGACACCTATGGTGTCTTAGTGCCCCTTGAGAAATATTTGGGATTCAACTTCAAATTTTGGAAGGATTTAGCCTTCTTTAATTAATGAATTCATATGTCGACTTGTGTGTAATTTCGAGATATTAAGCATAGATAAGTATAAATACAAGGTTACTTCATTCATTTTCACATCAATTATTTTGTGGGAGAATTCCTAATAGAAAGTTGGAGCCCGCAAGAGCATTCAAGAGAAATTCATCAAGCATTTGGAGCCAACATCAAGATTCAAGCATCATGTCAAGGGTTTAGTGCATCCATTCATGTTGTTGAGCCAAGATTGTGGATGTAGCATTGAAGATCTATTTGCAATCAATGTTCACATCATATCCAAGGATCCAAGACATTCATTCTTCATGGCCACTACATGGTATATTGTATATTTTCTTCACAAGACATCATCCAAGGCGATATCATTTACATATTTCATATTTCATGATTCATTTCATCATATGGTTTAATTACCTACAAGGGGTTTAACCAAGGAAAACCGCCATTTACTAACAACCAAAAAGTTATTCCACTCTTGTGTGTTTGTGATTGCAGGTTTAGGTTGAAGAATTGAAGATCATTTAAAGTGTAAAGTTGCAAAGTTGCATTCTAAAGTTGTCATCTTCACGGAAACTCACCTACAGGCCAAATCTGGAAGTTTCTAGACCTAATATCAGAGAAGAAGGAAGTGCAAACATCAAGCCTTAGGATCACTTTCAAATATTTTAGAAATTCAAATCAGGACTAAGATGGTAGCAAGGGTTTCTTAGTCCTCCAAGTGGATTTTTACAAAGATTCTTTCAGATCCTATTCTAGCATCTGAAGATTTTGCATCTACCCCAAAAACAACAGTGGAATTAAGATAATAGTAAGGGTGTCTTAGTCCTCCATAACACTTTTTGACAACATTTTTACATTTTCAGAATCCTTGTCACATTTTTGAACTTCCTAGGTATACATACCCTAACTTTTTATAGCTTAATTTCATCATTTTCACTCATTATTTGACTTGCATTAGTAGGTTTTGTGAGTTGAATGTTAAAGTTCCTTTTCCAAGCTTTTGCTTGGTGGTGAACCCCTAAAAGCTTAAAGAACCCCTTCCTACATCTTCCTTGTTGAGAATTGACTCACCATGTGAGGTTGATAATCAATCCATTTAGGACTCCTAGGACATTATTGAATGACCTAAGGAGAATAAGTGGGCTTTTCCCCCACCTATTTTCTTTATAGTTCATTTCTATAGCTTTCTCTGTTGAGGATTATGGCAATTCTTTGTTTGCAAATCTCTTGCATGGAAGACTTGTCTTTGTTCGTTGTTTGATCTTGTGGCTCATAGTTTTGTGGTTTTTCACAATTCTAACATGGTATCAAAGCATGGATTTAGCAAACCCCTTCTCAATTTATGAGATTCTTTTCTTCAATAAGGGTTACAGGCTTCAGATCAAGGAACCCCCTTTGATTTTTTTGCAAATTTTGAAGTTGGGAGAATTTTTGGTGCATTTTAGCATTAAAAAGACCTCACCATGGATACAAAGCTATCGAGAAATTCAAATTTGGCTCTTATTTGGCCTGATTTGGACTCTTGAGGTCAGATCTATGAGGGTTTGAAACGATTATTTTTTTTAGAATTGAATGACCTAGCTACAAATTTGGTGTATTTTGATGCAAAATATACCTCACCATTGGTTTCTAGAGGCCAATTCCATTAATTTTGATATATAATACATCCTATTTTGATGTTGGGAGCTTCTAAGGAAAATTTATTTTGTATAGGGGTTGTACAACCCCTCTATAGCTTTGTGGGCACTCAGATTGAAAAAAAATTAAAAAAAGTTTAGCATCTTGTTTTTTAAATTTTATTTTCCAAAATTATATATATAAGATGCAAGTATTTTTAAACAAGTTGGGGGGTAGTAATGTTTTGTTTTTAAACAAAAAAGATTCATTTAATGTACCTGTGTACCCGCTATTGGTGTACTATAAGCTACTGACAACCTTACAAGCCACCTGACAATCTTATCAGTATCGCCAACAACCTCCAAATCTATCAACAATGGCAATTCCTCTCCGCCTAAGATTTTTTTGGTTTCTCCAACCAATTTTTATTTTTACTGACACCACTACATCAAAATATTTCTCAGAAGTTTATTTTTTTTAGCCAACGAGTGCCTTTTCCAATTTCTATGACTTTTCTGAGAGAATCTAGGTGAATATTCTGACAACTAATTTTTTTGTGGCAGGGTAGATTTTTTTGGAGACGAGGAATATTATGTAAACATTTGTATTGATGTCTTGTTTACATCAACATGATGTTATCCGTACAAGTGTTGATGTTAGCATGATGTCAGTCGTACGACTAGTTAGCAAGGGACCCTTCAAAGCCCTTTTGTGCCCTAAAGGGGGTCTTTTTTTTATTTTGGCTATAACTTGGGAATACGATGTCATTTTTTGGAAAACAAGATATTGTCAGAAAGTTGGTTCTACCAAATTTCTAGTGGTCTGGGTCTCATCACCTATTTTTGTTGCTGGTGCATTGTACATCTTGTTGAAGTTAGAGATGTTTTCAATTCTGAGCTCATAAATTTTGACTAGTTTCTCTGTATTTTATGATTCCAACGATGTTAGAACCATCATTTAGAGCTCTTCAGTTCCATCCATGCAATTTTTCCATATTTCTCTCTAGGTATATTTTATTCATATTTTTTGTGTTTTTGCACTTTAGTGAATTACTTGGATGTCCTAGCTCCTAGAAACTTTTTGTTTACATGAGATGACTTGTTTTTCGTTTTTCTATATGTATTTTCAGTATTTTGTCCTATTTGGGTATTATAGATATATTTTTCATGCATAAATTCTCTTATGTAAATGCACTGAGTTAAATCACCATTCTAGTGTATATTTTTTGGGGATTTTGTACATCCTTTTGTGCCATTTGTTTTCACACTATGATATAAAGTGTCATGGGGGGTTTTCCATCACACCTTTGTCAAGTGAGTGTCCCTTCCACAATAATAGTGAATAGTGGTGATTCTTTCCACATGTGTGTGCCTTAGTTTGCATACCCTTTTATTTGCAAGTTGTTTCTCCTACATGCACTTCATGGTTTCACACATTCCAGTGTTCTTGTCATGGCTCTCCCTCTTTTAGCATTATGGTGGGGTTTCTATTGTTAGTGCTAATGCTTCCTTGGTTTCATGTTTGAGTGATCTACATATCTAGTTCTTGTTCCTATGTACTTTCAGATGCAACGTACATCAACGACTAGTTACATGCATTTTAGTGAGTTGGAGCATTTACCATATGGACATTCTTGCATTCCTATTTTCTAGAGGTCACCTTCCATTTTTATTTGATCAAAGACTATTGGGTACATGTATTTTCAACTTGCATCTGTCATGTTCAGTGTGTCATTTTTGTTCAGTCATATAGATTTATGTCCCATTTGTATTTTTTAGTTCCAAATGTTTACCTTTGTTTTCCATTTGATTCAAGTAGTGTCGTTGGGGACACTCATACAGATTATTATCTCTCTCTTGATCAGTGTTCTTCAGACTAGTTGGTACTTGTATTTTTGACTTGCATATTGCATGTTAAGTTGTTTTGTTGGGGTCACTCATGAAAATTCATGTGTCATCTATATCTTCTACTTTTATATGTTTTCCTTTTTTCCCATTTGATTCAAGTAGTGTCATTGGGGGTTGCACTCATGCAGATTACTATCTCCTTGATCTTGACATTTGTATCTTTTATCTTTAGATGTTTTCCTTTTTTTTCCATCTGATTCAAGTAGTTTCATTGAGTGTACTCGTGAAAATTCTTGTTATCTTGATCCTTATCATCATTTATTTTAGAGGAGGTTCTTCATTTTAGCACTATTTCAGTAATCTTTCGATAACAGTCAACAACTTCTTTGTGATTCAGTGATGTTCTACATGTTTGGTTGGAGGCTTCTTAGTCCTTCACACCTTGATTTGGAGGCTTTTAAGTCCATTTTTCTTTCTCTCTATATAGGAGAAAATTTGCACCCCTTACACAAATTCCCTTTTCACACACCCTCACCTTAGAAAATCATATTCGAAGGAAAAATTCCACATCACCCAACTGCCTTCCTTCCACTTGGCAACTAGATCCTTTGTGTTAGTGAGAGAATATCTATCAGAGATGCATGCATGATGCACAAACATCCACATAGCGCACTATCATCCTTGACAGATTCCTACATTTAAAGTCGGTAGAGGCATTACACTCTCGCTTGGGGATGAATTGTAATGTCCCTCTTTGACCAACTGACCCCAAAAATGGAAATTTCTTCCCATCCCACCTTCAAAAACATCTATTCTCATCTCATTTCACTCTCTAAGCAACAGATTCACATTCTCTTAGCATTTTTTCCACTTTATTTCATCTCCCAAGCAGCATTCCAACACTCCATTGTAGTAGCAGCACTCGATCAACTCCACATTACAAGTGTGAAGAAATCCATAGGAGCATGAGCTTGGAGTCTCGTGATACCTCCCTTCATCTAATTTGTGGTTGTGGTGACTTTTCCAAGTCCATATTCTCCTCCATTGGCTAGTGAGTTTTAGGGTGGAGGTGGTAACATTTCACTCCTCTCCTTTGTGATTTGGTTGAGTAGCATTGTATTGTTTTGCAGTGTGTATTGCTCTCTTTTCTTTCCTTTATCACATATTCTACTTTGTTGCTTTCTAGCTTTCCATGAAGGTGGAATCAGCAAAGGGTGATCCCACAAAGCTGGTTTACAATTTCTGGGAGATTTTGATTTTTGCTAAAATCACATATTTTTAGAAAATATAATGATTGAAGCCTTAAAAAGTTCCATTTAGATAATTCCAATTGAAGAGGTTTTGATCAAACTACCTTAAATCAAACCCCCTTGGATAGAACCCCACTAGTTTTAAACCATACCTATAACAGAGTCTCCTTTACACCTATCAAAATGTTGATAAAAAACCACTTTTGATTTACCTTTTGGGGGATCAAATGAATTCATTTAAAATTATTTTTTGTAAGTATGTAGTCCTTAATATAAGCTTCCCAAAAATTATAATTTTAAATAAATTTAATTTAATAATTATATTTATTGTTTACTTCTTGTGAATGTAGGTTTTTCACCGAAAATCAAGCTCTCTATTATGCACATGTGGAAAAATAGCATATTATCAAAAAAAAAATTGAAAAATATGAGTACACTAGATATTGAAGTCCTTGATCCAACAAAGAAAAAAATGAATTTTGATTCATACAAAAAGTTACATGTTATCACGATTATATGCAATTGTAATTGGTTTGACTTTGAAACTTGATTAAAAAAAATATTCAATAAAACTATCTAACCAAGTGGAAGCACTAGATATCAAAGTTACGAATCTAAATTCAAAATAATTAGAATTTTATCCTTCATGGAAAAAAAATTGTGTTATATGGTGAGCGTCACTTTTTAAAATGTCATTTTTTGAAAAAAACAAGTTTTGAGGGAGATGGAAAAGAAGTGCAATCTAATTCCAAAAATTGAAAAAGAATATATTTAAAATATATAGAAAATGTCACAAAACTCTAGTTTGCATCATCTTCAAATTCCTCCTTTAGCTACTATAGGTGCTGAGAAGTGAATATTTAGTTAAAAAAAATATTTTAGTGTCCAATTTGGCCAAAAATTGTAAACCACTATTTGTGGGATCACCCCAAAATGAGGGTCTGATTGAGGTAGGCCCCTATAAGGCCCCAAAAAAAATTCCTCTTGCTTGTGTGTAGGTGAATGTATGTGTGGAGCTAGCTAGCAAATTGGCACTTTTGTGAGATCATCTTCATCACCCTAGCTTTCATTTACTTGCTTTATCATCTTCATCTCTATTTCTCATACTTTATCATTCTATTTTTCCCATCAAAACCAACTAGCTAAGTTGTCAGTTAGTTTTTAGGTTGTCTGTATTATGTTTACTATTTTCTGACTCTACAAATGCTAGCGCGCCCGAGAGACACCAGCATGTTGCGCTGTCATCCCAGAACTGCGCTACCATCCTCAGACAGAGAGTTATCTAAGACACATTACCAACTCTAAAAATGAGCTCACCTATCCCAAACCTAAGTTTAGGATCTGTAGGGTGGTAGAAGTACACTATAGTGCTCATCATTCTTGATCCTTACCCCAAGGCATCTTTTAGAGCAAGGTAAGTTAGGGTAGCCCTCCGCTCTCAGCTCTTCATGACCTAGAGCCTTGACATGGTTGGCCGCCCTCTCTTACACTCTCTTTTGGAGAGGATATTTCTCCCATTGTGGTTTTCTCATTTTTCTCTTATTGTGAAATATATTTTATTTGTACATGGGTAACTTGCTAGGCCTTGTTTTCCAAGACCCATCGTGCATTCTTTCTCTATAGGGTTTTTAGCTAATCCCTAAGTTCATCTTAAGGGGGGGTGAACTAGAGTTATCATGCATTAGCTAATTATTAATTTCTCTTTAATTGATTATTATTCTAATTTATTCTAATGCACTTAAGCTAAACTTAGGAGTGATTTTATGCTTTTAGGGTTTTGCTCCTATATAGAACTCAAACCCTCATTGTAATTAACTCTTGAGCTTTCATATCTTTTTGATAGTCTCTTCCTTTAGTAGCTTTTTCTTGTTGAGGAATATAACAATTCTTTGTTTGCAAATCTCTTGCATGGAAGGTATTTTTGTTTGTTGTTTTATCTTGTGGCTCGTGGTTTTATGTTTTTTCACTATTCTAACAATATCAGAACTACTAGCTCATGATTTTGAGCACATGAGGTCTCTTATGCAACAAATATATAAGAGGAATATACATTCATTTGAGGATATCAAGGCTCTTACTGATGCAGCTATGGTGCAAGGCTAAAATGGTATTCAATTGAAAAATAAAATTGTTCTAGTGCAAACACAAAAGGGTAAAAAGTCAAATATGGTGAGACAAAAGGTTGAAACTAGTAAGTAGAAGGAGAATACTAATAATTAGATAATATTTTATAGATAAGAAGTATGTTGATAAGAGAAATAGTTGAGAACAAAAATAAAATAAAAAGTACATTCCTAAGGTTCAATGCCCACCTATGTAGGCAAATGATATTGTTACTTGCAAAGAAAAGGTCGTAAATCTAAAGGAATCTAGGAAAAATAGGAGGAAAACAATAAACCAAGTTTCTATTAGTGTCCAAAACGAAAAATAAGTAAAAAACAATCCAATTTCTTCTTCTTCTAGTCAAATGAATTTGTCCATACCCAATGCAAACATGGTTACCATAGCCCCAAATACACCTTTTCCATAGTACACCTTGATTGATATGGGATTGATTTTGAGTCAAGTAAGAGATTCATGCCTTTTTTTGAAGCTCTTAGAATCCATGAACATAGAGACTAGGTTTTATCTTTTATTTAAAAGGTTATGCAAGAACCATCGACCACCAATTCAAGAATAGGAGAAAGTGGAGGATATTATAGAGGAATACCTTGGTGATTTAGTGGTGAATAACCAGTTGAACATTGACCCTTTCTATGCCACATTAATTATCAATAGTTGGCTTCTCCATAATTGTATGCTTGATTCAAGTGCATCTAGTAATGTCATGCCACTTGAGGTAATCAATGATCTTGGTTTGCAAGTGTCAAAATCTTCTTTGTAAATGTTTTTATATGGTTTGCAAGTGTCAAAATCCTAGATAGTACAACTTAAAATAAATAATATTCCTAAAGGATTGGTTTCCTTAGAAATAAGGAATTTTTAGTGGCGAGTCTTCATTGATTAGCAAATAGTTCATAACAACCAATTCAAAATTGATGAATACATTGCAACCAATGGGGTGGACACAACACTTGAATTTTATGAATTATTGGTCCAATAAATTTCAATTAACCATCAATTTATTTTGAGGAATATGTAATTAATAATTTCTCCATAACAAACTACAGGGTATGTGCAGGATCATGATAGGCCAAAAAGTGGCAATATGATGGGTATGTGGTTGATGATTTTTTTTTAACCCAAAATTGATGAAATGAAAAGGGTTTTTAAAGGAGATTCTTAGCTTTCCACCAATATAAATTATGCTTTACTTTGAATTTAATAAGTAATTATTATTTATTTTCTATTCAAATTATGAGTAAAGTCTGATTGATAAACTGATTGAAAAAAATCTATAGCTTTCAAACGATATCACATTTTTTGAATCCAAAAAGTGTAACATTATATGCTTTGCATACTATAGGATTAAAAAAAATGAATTTCATGAAGTTTTACACCAAGTTAAGGTGAGAATTAGGACATACGAGTTTTTATATTTTTTAAAATTTGTAATAAAAATTCATAATTAATTATTTCCTTGGAAAAAAATTACAAAAAAATATGCATCACATCCGAGACATGAGTCCTCTACTTATATAAAAATCTTATTAAAAAAATTATCATTTTATTGTGGTTAGGGTGGTCGACAAACCCCTACTTCTTATTTTTTCCCTGAAATTTAAGTACTACTGCATTGAAATTTCAAATTTTCACCAAATAGATTTCTTTTTTTTTTAAACAAACCTAGTACTTTAGAAACTACATTCAATTTTCTACAAATTCTATTCTTACATATTTTTGATATAATATATATAAATTATTCAAATTTTTATGTCAAGTTGCCTAACTCTGATTTTTCTTATTTTTTGCCACTTAAGGGCCTGTTTTTTCCGTGATGATCTTGCACATACTCTACACCTTTCGATGATAAAATTAATATTTTCACCTAGAATTTTGGATGCATGTATTAATTCACCAAAATATTCTCCAATACCATTAAAATTACGTTGTGTATGAGGACCCATTTCACCAATAACATTAATTTTCATTAATATGAGGACCCATTTTGATAATAACATTAAAAATTTATTGCATATGAGGAACCATTTTTCCAAGGAAATGTAGGGAAAAAGGGGGTTCCAAAATGGGGTGTCCTAGGTCCTTAATACAAAGAACTTAGGAAACAATGGTGTCCCTCTTTCCCTAATTCTATTGAAACTAAGAGATGACAAGGTGTAGAGTTGGATTTCAACCTAAGGTAGCAAATCAAACCTTAATCTCTTGTATCCTAAGATAGTAGAATGGATTTGAGTTGAATGGAAATGATTTTATGCAACTAAACTAATGAAACTATATGACCTAAATGATAAAATGTGATTTCCCAAAACTACAAAAATTGAAATCATAGTTTGCAAGTAGATCTAAGAAGGTTATGGACACATGCACGTAGCTTAAAAAGTTGGTTCTAAGCACAATTGGAGGACAGGTTCATCCTAGGGAAAACCTATCTTGGATAGGATGTCCAAAATCAGTTTTGGTAGTCCTCATGTATTGGATCTTAGCTTCTTCTTTTTTGTAGGTCCTATTGTCAGAAAGTTGAAAATAAAATATGTAATCAAGTTTTCATGACTTGAAAAAAATGATGAAAATTTTGAAAATAATGCAAAACTTGTCCTTGATCCTTCTTTCACATGTACATCTACACATACAAAGAGGAAAAATTGTTTATTTCAAATGGGGGATTTCCTTAGTCAAACCCCATGTTTGGTAATGTAAGAGAGGGGGACCAACCATGTTCAAGGCCCCAGGTCATGGAGAGCCAAGAGTGGAAGGCTTCCCTAACATACCTCAGCTTAAAGCAGTGTTAGGAGTTATGAGACGAGAATGGTGAGGACTATAAGGTCCTTCGATCACTCTACAGACCCAAAACTTAGAATGGGGCTAGGTGAGCCAGTTTTTGGTTTCAACACTATGCCGCAAGAAGCTCTCTCCCCGAGGATGAAAGTGCAGTTCTACAATGACAACATGACACACTGGAATCTCTCTGGTGCGCTGGCATTTGCACAATCGAGGACTAAAGAGACAAGGTTAAACATAAGAAAACAGACTAACAACCTAGCTAATCACTTTTGAAGAGCCAAAATAAAGCTATGAAGTAGGAAAGATATGCAAGAATATGATAAAGTATACAAGAGTTAGGGTGACAAGAATGATCTCACAAAGGTACTCGTTCACCAGCTAGCTCCAAGAACACTTCCACCTACACACAAGAGAGAGGAAATTTTTTGGGTGGTTGTATAGGGGCTTGCCTCAGTTAGACCCCCATTTTGGTGTTTCCACCTCCATGGACAACCAAGTTTGCAACAATGGAGAAATATATGATAAAGAAGAAAATAAAGTAAAGAACACAAAAGAACTACAAAACAGTGTTATGCTACTCAACCAAATCATAGAGGAGAGGAGTAGAAATCTTACCACCTCCAACAAGAGCTCACTAGCTAATGGAGGAGAAAATGAGAGGACTCAAGCCTTTGTTGCAATAGAGTTGGTTTGACACTTGCTCTACGAAGTTGATGGAGTGTTCTTGTTGCTACTATGGAGTGTAAAGTGTTGGTTGAGAGCTTAGAGGGAAATAAGTGAATGCTAGAATGCTTGGAGAGTGATTAAGTTGAGTGCTTAGAAGATGACATGAAAGAGTGAATAGTGAATTTGAAAGAGAGAATTAAGAAAATGACCATATTCAAGTTGGTCATTCGAAGGGAGTGTTACAAATCAACCTCCAATGGGAAGTGTAATTAAAGGCTAAAGACACCATGGATGAAAGTGATACTGAAGAAGAAGAAACTTCTAGTGAAGAGGAAGAGATGGACCCAGAGGATGTGAGAATGATGAAGTTTTTCAAGGCTATGAAGAGTGGTGAAAAAAAAAATGGATGTGCCTATGTATGGAGGAAAACTAGATGGTGAAGAGCTCTTGGTGTAGATGTCTAAATTTGGACACTTAATTTATCCAAATTCATCCCCTTTCGTCTTATTTTTATTAATTAAGTAATACTACTATTATTTAATTAATAGTTTTAATTCTTCCAAACTCCTAAGGTATTTAATCAATAATACCTTATCTCTTTAATCCTCATTCCATCAATTGAATTAAATAAATATTCCCTTCATGTCACATCCTCCATCATTTTTATCTTATCTTAATCCTTCTTCTAATCTCATCATTAGGATGTGCACATGCCTAATCTTGGATTAGGATGTGTCACATCCTCCAACTTTTGCAAGTTGGTCTCTAATCCCTCTTAGCCACCCTACTATCCTCCTAATCCTTCATTAACTAGCCTAATCAACCTCTCAAGGAATTTTGCACGAATTCCTTTATCCTTCAAGGAATATTAAATTCCTTTTCTCTTCCCCATGTCATGACATGTGTCATGAAAGTCAACCTATTAAATGCTTTTTCTTTTTGGAGAAGGCACTCCATTCCCCATGTGAATTCTTAATTCACATTTAATCCCCCAATGCATTTTAAGAAATTTTAAATTCCTTCTCTTATCCCCATACAGTGATATTTGAGGAATTTTTTAATTCCTCACATGTCCTCTCACTCCACATGACAAGTACCTCCTCAGAGGAGATCTTGTCCAATCCCAAGGTACTTTGTACCCTCTCCATGTCATCAATATGTCCTTTTCCTTCCACCTCATGTCCACTTCACCTTTAGGGCTATCTCACATGTTACGTCAAGATGTGTGAGGCCCTGTGAGTTCCCTCAACTCACCTTAGCCCTACATCTTCATATAATATTTGGTGGATCAATCTCAACCACCATTTCCCCAGGGATTTCCCAAAATCCTATACCCCCTCTTTCTCTCATTTTAGGGGGATCATTTTGTGTAGCCAAACTCTTGCAGTTTTACTTCTCAATCCAGACTTAGCTATTTTCATGTTTCCAAGCATCATTTGCATCTCACATCACACATATTGTGCCATCTAAGGAGCATACATACACATCCAAGATCGGTACAACTAAAGGATCGACTCAACTAAGGTACATAAAGTTCCATTTTGTGGCTTTGCTCCTGAATTTTGTTTGACGGACTTCGCTTTCAACCAAGCCAATCGGCTTCGACCTATCAACATTTCTCGCCGCGACTCTGCGGGGACCCACAAACCGTCTTTTCTTTCACGCTTGCTATTTTTGCATTCTTGCAGTCTGTGTGCTGAGTGGCTGACTCGCCCTCCTACAAGATGGATCGGGTCCTCGAGTGGCTGACCTATCCGTGGTGCATGCCTATCCACGTGAGTGGCGACTGCCCTAGTGCGTAAGCATGACTGCCCCATCTGGCATGGGACTGGCCCCATTCAGCTGGCTGCCCGGCCCTGGCTCAAGCATGACCTGCCCACTCAAGCAGGCCTGCCCCAGCCTGGGCAGGACCTCGGGCTTCCATCTGGCGGACTTGTCTCGCAGTGGCGACCTGTCCTCCAGAAGGTAAAATTTCAAGTTTTTGTCGATTGTCTTTTGGTAAATTAGGCACATAGTTTAATTAAAGGGGTCAATAAACCTTGTTTGGCATGTTTGGGAAAGCTATTTGATGTATCCAATCCCCTTGCGCCATTTGGCGATCCTGGGTGACGAGAAATTGTAGCTTTCCAAGTCCTTTTGTGTCACCCCTTTTTCACTTTCTTAGTGGGACCTGTTTGGGGATTTCATCACCCCAAGGGAAGATTCCAACCACGCGTACCGGCGGGGTATATAAAGGGGGGAGAGTGAAAGCTATACCTCAATCCAACCACGTTGTAATTGGCGAAGCGTCGGGATGACGCGAAGAGTTGGTCTGAGCCTTTAGTATCTCGCTAAGGTTCCCGACTTACGCTTGTAACGGGTTGGTGTTCACGGTTTGGGCCTCACGTACCGGGTGTATATCAAGGACTCCTTAGAAACCATGTGCATCCTAGAGTAGAAGACTTTGTTGACCATCCCCCTTTCTACTAATTTTAGGGTTGTGTTGTTTGAACTGTCTTTCTTGTGCAAAAACCAGTGGTAGTTTGGCCAAGTCTTTTTATGATTGCTACTTTGGGTCCTTTGCCTTTGCCATCCATCAAAACATCAACCTTGAACTCATCCTTCGGCGGACTTGACCTTATCCTTTAGCAAACTTGTCTTAGTGCATTGGCGGACCTGTCCCAGTTCAGTGGCAGGCCTGTCTTAGTGCAGTGGCGGACCTGTCCCAGTTCAGTGGCGGGCTTGTCCTAGTGCATTGGTGGACCTGTCCCAGTTCAGTGGCGGGCCTGTCTTAGTGCAGTGGCAGACCTGTCCCAGTTCAGTGGCGGGCCTGTCCTAGTTCAGTGGCGGACCTGTCCCAGTTCAGTGGCGGGCCTGTCCTAGTTCAGTGGCGGACCTGTCCCATTTCAGTGGCGGACCTGTCCTAGTGCAGTGGCGGACCTGTCCTGTTATCACCCTATATCATCACTTTGCAGGCATTGTCCCTCTATTTTGACCATCGATACAACCCTTTAGCATCCAAAAATAAGCTTTTGAACGTCCATTCCGAGCCTCCATCCCTTCATTCTAAAGGTCATTTATTCCAAACACTCTTCTGCTTGTTTCAAGAGCCATACGTCTCCCCTAAGACGCTACCCTTTCGTCCTAATTCCGTTTTCATCTCTGATCCCCGTTATTCCATATAAACCTCGTTGGAGTTGCCATCCAAGTTGACCTAGGTATTTATCCCTAATCACAATCATCATAGCTGGCTTAGGATCGCTATCCGTCTTAAGTCAGTTATCCTTTTCGGCCCAATCAATCCGCTTCTATCTCAAGTTGGATTCGGTGTCGTTATCATACATCCACCTCTCAATCAATACCTAGTGTTACCAAGGATCCCTCTTAAACCCGGTTGTGGATCTCGATCTTCATCATACTTATCATCAATCCAATCCTAATCATCAGGTTAATCCGATCCCTACACCATCAATCCTATTCGGATCAAAACCCGACATCCAGGTAAATCCAACATCTATCGATCAATCCAATTCGAATCCCATCAAGCCAATCCACATCAGCCTAATCAATCATCATCCACTAATCTCCCATCGAAATTGAATCAATCTTGATCTACTTCATCATCTTGCATGCCCATTCAAACTCGATCACAAGCAAAGAAAATGGCCGACCAACAAGCCCTAAATGCCCAATCGAACAACCCTCAAAATCCTATCAACACGGTCAACATCACATCCGATCCTAACTATGGTGCTAATCTCCCTCACGATCCCCACAACGGCACCTCATCGCAATCCAATGTAGATGGTCAAAACACATCACCCCCTGGGGAGGAAAACATGGCCGATCAACCCGAGCTCACATTCGAAGAACACTTTAGCAACCCTGTCAATGCACAAATGACAGAACGCCTCTTCGCAAGACATGGGGACAAAATCTTGGCTCACTTGATTGACAAGGGTGTCAAGCTACCGTCAGGTGTCGACTTATCCAAGTATGGCACCTCAACATCTAACGCCCCCCAAGGCTCACATGACATCCCTAGTAGCTCGTATGCCCCCATAGAAGGTTGGCATCAACCCGAATTCGGCAACGCAGTCCTGTATCCCGTTGGAAATCCCATGCATCCCACCATCTCGATCACGGGAGCACCTCAAACCATTGATCCCAATGATCCCCATGCCTATGGCATGCCGCAAAACATCCCGCAACCACAACCATTAATGCTACCGGCACCGCCCCTTTCGAACCCGCCTCCTGTCAACACTGGGGTCAACCCTTTCGCTTCTTTGCAGCCACCTCTAGGAGCAACCAATCCTCCACCATCGTCATTCCAACCTCCACCATCGTCCCAATCCAATGTCCCTCCACCATCATCATTCCAACCTCCACCATTGTCCCAATCCAACATTCCTCCTCCATCGTCGTTCATACCCCAACAACCACCCCAGTCCAACATTCCTCCACCATCGTCATTCATAGCTCAATAGCCGCCCCAATCTAGCATACCTCCATCATCATCGTTCATATCCCAACAACCTCCCCAATCCCACGTTCCCACTAGTGCTCAACAACCTCCCTCGCACAACATCTCAATCGCACCTCCACCTCAACAACAACCGTTGGTCAATCCCCTATTCTCAGCACAACCATCACAACATCAACCGCAAGGAAATCCACCCCGGCCTTCAACCCCCACCATATCTCTATTTCTTGCATCCATTTTATGCCCGCAAGCGCAACCATCACATAACATCCCGTCTCGCCAACCACAGCTGTCAACTATGCATCAACAATAATATCAACAAGCGCCCCATCATTACAACTATTACAACCAGCAACAATATCCACAACAACCCTCCTATGTGGCATCGCAACAGTCATATCAACACCCCCAATATCCACAAGCTAACCAACAACACTTTCTCCACACTTCCCAACAGTACGCCACCCACAACTACCCAGCCAATCCATATCCCCCCTTGCAACATCAACCTTTTTATCAACAAGGTCCCTTGGCATATCAGCAAGATGTGACACCTCCTCATCCATACGCCCATCTCCAAACATCCTCTCAGAATCCACAATCATCATACATCCTCTCAGAATCCACAATCATCATATCATCAATATCCATCCAACACGCCAGCCAATGCGGACATCCTGGAAATCAAAGCCGCACTAAAGGATCTCCAGGAAGGGACTAACAAACAATCGTTCAAGTTCGAAGACATATGCCCCTATCCATATGATCCCTCCATCTCATTGATCCCCTTCCCCAAACATTTTGAGATGCCAAAATTTGACAAGTATAAGGGGAACAAAGATCCAAAGGCCCACCTGCGGGAGTTTTACTCCTAGTGTCAAGAAGTGACCCACAATGACCACTATCTCTTGCATCTGTTCCCTCGAAGTCTGGGAAGCGACGCACTAGGGTGGTTTATGACCCTCGACAAGGGATCTATAAAATCTTTTGCGGACTTGTCAGAAAGGTTTGTCTCCTACTTCTCCTTCAACTTGGAGAAAGATACTGATACCCTGGATCTTCTCAAAGAGAAACAACGTGAAGGGGAAACCTTCACTAGCTACCTCCAGAGGTGGCGTGCCCTAGCCAGCCGAATGAAAACCCCTTTGAAAGAGAAGGACATGGTCACCCTTTTTGTGGAGAACTCCCATCCTGACATGGCCCACAACTTCCGATTACATTGTGTCACCACTTTCGCAGAGGTAGTGGAGAAAGGACCCATCCTTGAGCGTGCCCTTATTGCCAAAGGGCACATCAAAATATATAACCAAGATAGGGAAAGGTCTTTCAATGACAAGCCACGTTTTGGAACAAGAACAAGAATGCAGTCAATGATGGTGTCACTGATACTAAACATGTCCAAGTGGCCAACACATCCCAGAAACAACAGCAATTTGTACCTAATGCCATATCCGTACCGCAAGGGACACCCCGTCCTCCCCAACAGTCCAATCAAAACAACCAAGGGAACAATAAACACCAATATGCTCAACTAGGAGAACCCTTGAGTGTTGTCTTCAACAAACTGTTGCAGATTAGCTACCCGATCACGTATCCTGTCACCAAGCCACTAGATGAATCCAAACCTAAGCCCGCATGGTTTAGGGAAAATGAGTATTGTGAGTTCCACAAAATTAAAGGGCACTCTTTGAATAAGTGTCAGGGTCTGAAAAACTACGTCCAAGATCTCATAGATCGAGGTGACATCAAGGTTGATCCTAATCAAG
>VDFB02096295.1:0-30480 GCA_007258455.2 Sequoia sempervirens | reverse complement strand
ACTTGTTAAATTTTTCCACCTAGCTTGAGCAGTTGATCTCATCAATCACTTTGTCTAACTCACCCAAGTCAAGAGTTTTACTAGTCCAATTAAGAGATTTCTCATTTAGAAAAGAGACCCCCCTAGCTATAGTCTTTAGAGAGTTACTGAGATTAACCACTGTTATTAAATCATCTGATATCTTACCAATTCTCTCCTCAAGTCTAGCAACCCAATCCTATAAAATTTTATTGAGCAACATTTCCAAAGAGGAAATCCTCTCCTTATGAGAAGCCCCTAGATGATCCACATCATTAATTAGCTTATCCAACATGATGTTCATAGTTTTAACTTTTCGTTTAATAACCTATTCCTTCTAATTACCATGGATCATAGCAACACAAAGATCTTGCCAATTTTTCATCTGAATATTGAGCTACTTAACCTAAAAAAATAACCACTTCACCAAAGATAACAAATTTTTCATCCCATCCTTAGCCATCTTGCAAAAGATATTCATATTCACATCATCCCAATTAATAGGAGGCTGATCATTTGACTCAATGTTACCCAGAGCATTAGACCGATCCAAATTTTCCTCTTCATCCTCTTCGATAGGGGAGTCCTTGACCTCAACCACTTCCCCCTTAATCCGCTCCTTATCAGGCAAGTTAGCTAAATTAGCTAAAACTTCCAACCATTGCATTTTGATAGCCCTTTCAATTGAAGAAAAACCCTAAGAATTCTTGACTAAATCCATCCCATGCACCTCCATAGGCCCAGGCTCATTCAATAACTCATTAGAAGAAGGATTAACAACACCAACATAAAATTTCAAACACAGACCCTCATCTTCAGGCACCTTGGGACAAGACGTAGAGGAAATTTCCCCTTTCTTGGGCAAAGGATCCCTAATAGATACATTCTCAAAATCAACATTAACAGAACGATTAAAACCACCTTCACCAAGAGCCATCGAGGGTTTCTCATTAGAACCGAGAGCCACAGGTCCATCTTCCTTTTAGTCAAATGTTTTTATTTCTTGGAGCCTTTAGATTTCCCTTTTGAAGTCCTTTTCACAAAATTCACCATGGAATCCCTCAACTCCACATCCCTTTTATAGCCCTTGCTCCACTCTTCCAAGTCATCTTCCCCTTCCTCAAAGCCATCATCATCTATAGAAATTTCCTCAAACTCTGATTCTTCATCCTCACAACTCCCAATCCATTTCACAACAGAGTGTCTAGTGTCATATCTAGTTTTTTTAACAACCTTCTTACTAGGGGTTTTGGGAGAGACCACAATTAACTTAAGCTTAATGTGAGGAAACAAGAGGTTCATAAGATCCTCATGCAACACCACCTTCTTAGGATTTTTTTCTGTGATCTTCTATACTCTTTTCCATGGAAATTAATAGGTAGAAAGGAAAGGAGACCAACACCTTATGCCTAAAGTGATTCAAAAGCATGAAATGGTAGCTGTAAACAACAAAGAATCTACCTTCAAGCATAAAATAGTGCATTAATGCCAACACGAGGTCCCTCCAAAGTGGCTTCAAAGACTTACAAGCATAGCCACCACTCCCAATTTCCTAGAGCTTCTTCTTCTCATGGAATTTGAAAAAATTCACAAAGGCCTTCTTAGCATCTCCCCTATCCCTAAAAAATTTCTTCCTCGAGACCGCCAGACTAGTAGCCTCAACTATAAAATCCTCATCAATTTTAAACTCCACACCCTTATAACTCAACATCCTTCCATTCCAACCTTTCACAAATAAATCTATAGCATCAAGATCCAGACCTTGAATTCTTTGCATGAACTGCATAACCCTACCAAGCTCCCAAATAATAATTTTTTTCTGAAATTCCTCACATGAACTCGACTCAATCTACAGTAGTCTCCACCCATGGCTGCATGAAAAGTTGAAAAATGCAATGACACTAGAGAGTTAAAAAATGTGAAAAAACTAAACTCTCCACAAAATATAAATAACACCCATAATATTTGTGGGCTTGTCATTCAAGGTACTACCTTGCCTATGTTGCCAGGCCTTCATAATATAGAAACCAAGGAAATAAAAATGAATCATACATGCCAAAGGTTCATCGAGCATATCCCAACTATGAAACATTATGAAGAACCTTTTCCAAAACACATCAGTCTTAAGAAAAGCCATCTGGTCATCATTAGATACACATTTGAGATTGAGAGGAAGAGATACAAATGAACCCCAATCAACTCTCACCACCACACCCACATTTGCAATGCCATTAGCTAACATATGAGCTTCACATAAAACATGTGAAATAGGATTATTTTGTTGTGAAGTAGAAGGATTTAAAGTTCTTTCAAGGATACCCCCTATGAAGCCTAGTGTTTATCCTATTCTAAGTGAGAAAAATAACTATTATGCAATATGAAAAGCACAAGAAACACTTCAAAAATTAGCCTAAGGAATGATAACACAAAGAAAGAAGATAAAATTGATTGTACCTTTGTCTTGTTGAGTCCCTTGGTTGGCCCTTGATGTTTGAATGCTTATATGCTCCTTGGATGGCTATGGAGATGGCTAGATGCAAAATGAACAATGTGATAAAATGCAAGTGCTAATGGCTAAATGAATTGGTTAGATGAGGAAAAATTCTTGCAAGTTGAATAATAAAATTGGTAGCATAAGGGTGAAAATGGCTAAGTGTTGTAAATGCATTAGAGGGGGTATTTATAGAGGTAATTGAATTCTCTAGAGAATTCAATGGTCAAGATTGAGCCACCATGGATAAGATGACGAGCTATGGTGAGTTGAGGACTCACAAGCCCTCACATCTTGACATGTGGAAGGTGAAGTGGCTAAGGATGTGATGAGGTGTAGGAAAGATGGAAGAAAGACATGTGATGGAGGTACTTGCAAGTACCTTGATGTGACCTCTCAATTATCACATGGGGAAAAGAAGATTCCTTGGAGGAATAAAAGTAAATTTAAAATTCACCATGATTGGGAGATCTTATGGATAAGACAATGTTACCAAAGAGAGGTGAGAAGTACCTTGGATAAGACAAGGTGCCTAAAATGGTATGTATTTTCCTACATGTGATTGATGTGACAAGTCAAAGGTTCTAGAACTTGCATGGAGAAAAGAAGATTCCTTGGAGGAATAAAAGTGAATTAAAAATTCACATGGGGAAGAGAGGAGCCTTGGATGAATAAAAAAGAATTGAAAATTCCTTGGGGGATGGGGAGAGTTGACCAAGGTACTGATTAGGCTTAATTAATCAGTGATTAGAAGATAATTAGTGGTTAAGGAAGATTATACGCCAACTTGCAAAAATTGGAGGATGTGACACATCCTAATGAAGGACTAGGCATGTGCACATCCCTAATGAAGAGAATAGGAGGTGGGTTAGGATTAAGTGGAAGTGATGTGACATGTGAGTAATTAAATAAATTTCATATTTATTTAATTCATTTGATTAAAGGTGGATTAAAGAGATAAGATATTTAATTATTAACTAAATACCTTAGGGATTTGGCAGAATTAAGGGTATTAATTAGATAATAGTGATATTACCTAATTAACGCAAATAAGAGGATGTTTAGATGAAGAGGGATAAATTTGGACCAATGTGAGTGTCTAAATTTAGGTGTTTACATTTTCCCCCTCTTTGAGATGGTGTTATGAAGTAACATCATTTCAAAGAATATTAAAACATAGAACCCAAAAGAAGATGGTTAGATTGGAAAAAATGCCCTAGTCATTCAAAGGAGTGACTAGGAGGAAAGATGATGGGAGTGATGATGAAGATCAGGGATGAAGGATGCCCCCTTGAGAGGACATGTGGGTTCAAGAGAACATGGATGTGCTCTTGAAATGAATGAGATGATGCAAGGGGAGATGAAGAAGATGATGCAAAGGGATGGAGTGAGAGAGGACGATAAGCAATAGGATATGGATTTAGCACAAATGGATTTAAGGACAAATGCAATGTTTCCCCAGTCAAGCTACAAGCCAAAATGGGTTGATGATGGATGGAGTGTTGTCAATGAGGGAATGATATATCTTGAAACAACATGAGAATAGGGAAATATATATCTCAATGATGATGATGATGATGATGATGAAAGTGTTGTTGATGAGGAAAGGATACATCCTATAACAACATGAGGATAGGGAAGGATACATCCCAATGAAATGGATATTGATGAAGGAAGGATACATCCTAAAAAAACACCAAAGCATAGGGAAGGATACATCCCGATGATGATGATGATGGTGATGATTGGATCAAGGCTTGTAACAAGGCTAGGGATAAGACCGAGGATGTGATTAGGTGATTTGTTCTAGATTGAATGGATGAGGATGGGATTGAGATGTGAGATGGATGAAAGGATAAAAGCGATGGAGGATAAGATGCTTAGAATAACCAATCAATATTATTCTAAGAAGATTGAAGAGATGATGAGAAGAGATTATATGGAGAGGGGAGGGAGATTGATGAAGGATGAATGGATGGGGGAAATTTTTGATAGATGAAAGGATGGAATGGGAGATGAAATGCAATCCTAATGAAATTTTCTATCTTCAGAGCATTGATTTTTGCTATAGCATAAGACACTAGGTGTCGGGGTATGAAGAACCAAGGCTGATGAGTGTCTAATGCATAAGAAAAACACAACAAACAAGAAGGCTATCCCAATACCCCAAAGTCATGAAGACCTTGGTCAGGCCAACTATTGGGATAACCACAAGCACAAAAGGATGCCCTAGCATAACACAAGACGTAGAGGATCTTGGTGGGTACTACATGGGACAACCAAGAAAACAACAACAAAAAGAAAGAGATCAAGATATGCCCCTATTTTGACCAGTCAAAATGCACCATATTGTGATGGATCATGGCAGCCTTAACAAGTGATGATAGGGAGCTGAAATGATAAAAAAAATCCAAAAGCATCAAAAGATAATAATCGAGTTCAAACATCCTTTTCCATAGGATCACAAGGATGGATGGGGTTGATGAAGTCTGTTAGAAAGGATGCATCCTGTTGAGACTGATGATGGATACTAAACTAAAATGACCTAGATGACATAGGATTTTTGTCGTTAACCCAATCTTTTGACACTAGAGGGTCCCATTTGTGAAGAACCAGCTAGATAAGGGCACTCTTGACAACACGACACAAGAGACAAGACATAAGACTGACACAAGACCAAAATACCCTAACGACCTAGGGGCTCGGGGGCCGATCAAAAATTAGTCTTTCCTATGTGAAAGTGCAGAGCCCTCATAGTTTGATAAAAGACCATGGATAAAATTGGAAAGAGTACGATGGAGAAAGATGATGGATGACAAAGATCGGGCAGACAAAAGCCCCGGGGGTGGATCAAATGATCAACCTTTCCTATGTGAAAGTGTAGGGGAAACATAGTTCAACCAAAGACCAAAGACAATCAATGGATAAAGGATGATGAGATGACCAATATAAGTGGAAAAAAAGATGAGACTGACATGGTGAGACAAGATAGACTTGTTGGATTGGATAGGATTGATGATGGGAATTACACAAAGCTCAAGGATGGGATAGTTATCCAAATCATTGAAAGATGAATAGGGAGAATGGCATGATGAAGAGATGAGTGATGAGAAATGATAAAAGGTTGGAAAGATGATTGAGGATAAGGAAGGATACATCCCAATTAAAGGGTTGTTGATAAGGGAAGGATATATCCCGAAACAACACCAAAGGATACATCCCAATGATGATGAAAATGATGATGATTTGATCCAAGCATTGGGTTGCATGATGGAGGATCCTATAGCCAGATACCAATGACAAGGCATTATGAGATGGGATTAGGATAAATATGAGGGGATGGATAGATAAAGATAAGGATATGGAAAGATGCTAGGATGGATGTATAGCGGAAGAAGAATTGGGATGCTATGATGGATAGGATGATATGGATGGGGAGACATAAGGGATTGTTTGGATGGATAGGAAGATAAGGATTGGGAGATGAGAGGGATTTTTTGGATAGATAGAAAGATAAGGATTGGGAGATGGAAGGTATTTTTGGGATGGATAGGATGATAAGGATGAGGAGATGGATGAATGGTGTCTCCAAGGACTATGTCACAAAAGAAGATATATTCCCCCATTCTAGATATGTCATGTGTGATAAGATAGGAGGGACGACAAATGATTAGATGGGAAGATAAAGGAGATAATTGGAGGAAGATAGGATGGGTGGATGAGGGAGTTTGATGGATGTGAAAAAGGAATACAATAGTGTATGGGTGAAGGGAATGTATACCAAGAGGTGTCCAAAAGCATGCATAAATAGGTGCCCTTGTCTTGATGAAGATCACAAGAAGGATGGAGGGATTGGAGATAAATGAAATATGATGGTAGGATGTAGAAGATAGGTGGGATGAAGGGGATGAATGAAGAGGATGTATAGCAGGAAGATGGGTGCATAGCTAGGAGCATAGCAGGAAGCATAGCAGATGGAGGGAATGCATATCAGGAAGCTGCCCCCAAGTGTGGAAAAGGATGGATGGGGACTTACACATGACGCCTGTTTTCCAGGTTTTCATCATGGTACTTATCCAAGGAACTTGTTTTCCAATTTTAAACCATTGGACAAATTATCTCTCTTTACTTTGTTTTTTTTTCACTTTTTTTTTAGATTTTTTAATTTTTTTTTGGATAGCATGCTGATGGAGATGGATAAGGATAGGGATGTGGATGAGGGGATTTAGAAGATATGTGATAAGGATATGGATGAAGGACTCAAGCATCAAGTTCCATAAGAGGTATTAAGAGCCCATGTGTGAAGTGACTATTGTATGTTGTTACAACCTTATTAGGATAAATGGATTATGCAAGAAGATGAATTAGAGGGATATGATGAGGGAGATAATCGATGGGATGTTGGAAGGGGTATGGATGGAATGATGGAGTATGAGTGTGATGGGATGATGAGTTTAGGATCAACATCAACACATATGGTGGTGTATGTGAAAGGATAGGAGGAGAATGTGGGGATAATGGAGAAGATGAGATAGTGATTTTTGGGACATAAGGACCCAAAACAAAGATAGGAGATGGCGGATGAGAATGAATTTTTGATTAGAAACTTTGGATGTTGTTATATATTTTTCATTTGAAGGCATTGCATCTTGTTTCTTTGGGATCCACATGGTTTTGATTTTTGCTTTGGTGGACCTTTGTGACTAACGGGTATGATTTTGATCTTGGATTTTATTTTTCTTTTCTTCAACATGTCATTTAAAGGGGAAATGGGGAGATTTAGATTCATGTGGATGTTTAGATTCATGCATTTTAAATTTAGCATCCAAAGTTATTTTAGTAGCAATGTTATGGGTGTGAGGAGATGGATGATGTGGAGTGATGGAGGTAGGATTATGGGTATTATGTGTAGATAGAGGATTTGTAGGTATGCACCTTTGTTGATCCTAATTAGGGGACATAAGAGTGGGATGTTTATGATGGGAGACATGGATAGGTGTTGGATGGATGAAAGGATGAATAGGAAAATATGGAGGAGGTTATTTTGGCATATAAGTGCCCAAAATAGACGTATGACCTAGAGGAAACATGGACATAGTAGATGGAGGATGGGAGATGGTGGATGGAGGGATGTAAGGACCCAAAATGGATGGAGAAGATGGAGGAATATGGATGGTTGTTTTGAGGTGATATGATGGAAGAGGGGGGATGTCATAAAATTATTTGGTGGAGTGATGGGAAGAGCCTACATTTCTTTTGGAAGAGGCTCATTGAGGACATATAGAGGTTGTACCAAAAATTTTAGCTTATGAGTTTTGAGAGATATAACCAAGAACACATGTGTAGTCATGCTCTTGGACTTGGATGGGCTCTAAAATACCTTGCTCATGAATGCCTAAACCTTTTCCTTGATAGTTCATGTTCTTAAGCATTTGATCTATTATAGGATTTTTGTTATTCTGGAAGAATGATGCGAGTCCATTATTAGGCGGAGGATGATGGGTGGTATGTATGCCTTATTTTTATTCTACAGGGAGACCACCATGGAAGAATGTGAGAGTACCAAGGGGATATAAAAGTGGTGTGGAAATAGTATGGTTAGGAGATGGTGGAGGATCATTAGATGGAGATGAGGGGGTAGCAACTTCTTCTTGATCAAGAGGAATGAGTGGTAAAGTATCAAGAGAGTGATTAGGAGGTATGATAGGATTTGGATTTGTGGTAGTGGGTGATGAGGGATCATGTGATGGGGATGGAGATAAGGGATCATGAGATGGAGTGGTTGGATCTCGAGTAACAAGGGGATCATGTGATGGGATGAATGGGGGACTGTGATCTTGAGGTAAACTAGGAGGGATGGTAGGATCTTGATCTAGAGAAGGAGGTATGCTGCTATGCTTTGAATCAAGCTCTTGGGATGACTCTTCTTAGGTGGGTGGCATGATAACAGAGTGTTGGAGGGACTCCTCAAGTTGGGGATATGGAAGGATGGAGGATTCATGAAGTTCATGAGAGGAGATTTCAGTGATACTAGGAGTGGGAGGGGATTGGATTTGATTATCATCAATAGGTTTGATGACACTCAGAATAGGGGATGGGAGTTCAATGGATTCAGTGGGTGTGATGGTGTCAACAGTTTGAGTGGTGCTAGGGGTGGTAGCATGAATGATAGGCATGATACGGTGAAGGGTCTCATCACTAGAGTGATCGTGGATGATGGATTGGGATGGCATGGATCCATGACTTCATGATGTGAGGTTAAAAATGTCTTCTTTGTCATAAGTCCTTGGAGAAATTATGGAGTGAGAAACTTGCATATTCTAAGTTTAGATGGTGAGGTACGAGTGGATGAAGGATTGGGGATTGGTAGAGGATTGGGATTAGATGGGGGAATAGGATTGGATGTAGGACTAGGAGTAGATGGAGGATAAGGATTGGATGGAGGGTTAATGTAGGGATATTGGAATGATGAAATAGGAGAAGAGGATATGGATGGTGGATTAGGAAAAAGGGATGTGGGTGGTATATTAGGACAAGAGGATGTGGGTGGTGTATTAGGACAAGAGGATGTGGGTGGTGTATTAGGATAGGTAGATGTGGAAGTTGGATTAGGATAGGAAGATGTGGATGTTGGATTAGGATAAGAAGGTGTGAATGTAGGATTAGGGTGAGCAGACTGGTATGGAGGATTAGGATAGTGGGCATATGTGGATGAATGATTGAGATAGGAGGGTGTGGATGGAAGATTGTAATAGGGGTGTTGGGATACTGGATTGGGATAAGAAGTCATGGATGTTAGATAAGAAGATGATGTAGAGGGAGGATATGATGGAGATGTGGACGAGGAAGATAATGGATATCCCTTGTCAAAGGTAGTATAAGGAGCGTTATTAGGCATGGATGAAGACATAACGAGATAGCTCAAAGGGGGGATTGGATTTTGGAAAAAAATTGGGGAAAGATTACTAGAAATGATAGCATCAAGGGGATAGATGTCATACACCTCTTGATCGACAAGACTCTCATTATCGTCATCAACGTAATTAGGGTTTCCCTTGACTACTATTGATGGAGGATAAGGATTCATGATGATGAAAGGATAAATAAGATGGATCAAATATTTTGGGTGGAAATAGACTAAAGCTCAAATTGAGATTTAGGTCAAGCTTAGATAGGGATTGGACTAAAAATTAGATTAGGATGATTGGATGATGTGATGGGATTGATTTTGTCAATCAAATTTGATTATCAAAGGATGATTATGACACCAAATCTACTTTGAGATGGAAGCATATTGATTGGGTCGAAGGTGATTGGATAGGGATGTGATTAGATTGGGTTGGATAAGATCGATCGATGAAATGATTGATAAAATCAAATGATGGATTGGATAGGGTGATGAGATGGATTCTAAACCCTATTTAGAGATTACCTTAGGTGATTTAGGATACTGATTGATCATATTAAAGGATAAATGAATGATTGCAGTACCAAATCCACCTTAAGATTGAAAGCAGATTGATTGGGCTGATGATGATGATTGAAAAACTCAAGATGGATGATAATCCTAAGCAGATGTTGACGATGATGATCAAATTCATACACCTAGTCAATTTGGATAATAAATTCAAACGAAGTTCAGAGGATATGGATGGGGGAAAAGATGATGGATATGTAACCTAGAGATGTTTGAGGATGATGTATCAATATGATTCAGATAATGAATGGGTTTGGCAGAATTTGGATAGATTTGGATGCAGACCACAAGTGAACGGTGTATCAAAATAGGGAAAGAGGATATAAGAATGAGAAAATGAATGCTCAAAAGAAAGAAATGGATGCTCAAAATGAGAAGATTGATGGTAGGAAGGGGAGACAACTACTCAAAATGAGAAGATGGATGGTCGGAATAAGGAAATGGCCCCTCAAAAAAGGAAAATGGATGTTTAAAACAGGGAAATGGATGCTCAGAATAGGCAAATGAATGCTCAAAATGAGAGGATGAAGACTCAGATTGAGGGGATGAATGCTTAGAGTAGGGGACGAATGTCTAGAACAAGAGAATGGATGCTCAGAATGAGTAAAAGGATACTCGAAACAAACAAATGGGTGCTCAAAATGGGCAAACGGGTGCTCAAAATGACTGAACTGATGGTGAAAATGACCCCTTGAAGGGTGGGTTTGCCCCTCTGTAAGGGAGGGTTCACCCCTCTGGAAGGAAAGTGAGGGTACACCCCTTTTTAAGGGTGGGTTTTCCCCTCTAGAAGGAAACGGGCTGATACGCCCCTCTGTAAGGGCGGGTTCGCCGCTTTGGAAGGAAAAGGGCGGATACGCCCCTCTGTAAGGGAAGGTTCACGCCTCTGGAAGGAAAAGGGTGAATACGCCCCTCTGTAAGGGAAGGTTCACCCCCCTGGAATGAAAATGGCAATACACCCCTTTGTAAGGGAGGGTTTTCCCCTCTAGAAGGAAAAGGGTGGATACGCCCCTTTGTAAGGGTGGGTTCGCCCCTCTGGAAGGAAAAGGGTGGATACACCCCTTTGTAAGGGCGGGTTTACACCTTTGGAAGGAAAAGGGTGGGTATGCCCCTCTGTAAGGGTGAGTTCACCCCTTTGGAAGGAAAAGGGCGGATACACCCCTCTGTAAGGGCATATTCACCCCTCTAGAAGGAAAAGGGTGGATATGCCCCTCTATAAGGGTGGGTTTTCCCCTCTAGAAGGAAAAGGGTGGATACACCCCTCTAATTTCAAACTCTCAGAGTGGGTAAATGGCCTATCAAAATGGACAAATGGGTGATTGGAATGGGGTGTTGGATAATTGGATTGGGGAAATATTTGATCGGATTGAGGAAACGAGTGATAGGAGTGGATGAACAAATACTTAGAACTATTAAACAATTGCTTGAAATGAGTAAATGATTGATTAGAATGATGAATGAATGTTTGGATGGGGATATTGACTCTCAAAATGTATGACAACTTACTCATAACAGGGAAATGATGGCTTCAAATGAACAAACAAAATGTATACAAGTTTTCCTTTTGGTAAAAAACGGGCAGAAACAGATGCTTAGATTAAGATTAAGGAAAAGGATGTGACATGTGATGACCAGGAATGAGAATGAAAATGCTTAGATCATAACAAATGATAGGGTTTCAGGTTCCTAACTAGTTTTTGTTTAAATCGAGCAAACGAGTTTAACAAATGGTGAGACAGTCTTACTAGAAAAAGGTGGAATGAGATCTTGAGGAAATAAAATGGGTTCCCCAAATGGTGAAATAAGTAATCAGAATGGGAAATGAAAGTTTGGAAAGGATGAATAGATGTTTGGAACAGGTGGATGGATTAATGAAATAGGTGAATGAATTCATGAAACGGGTGAATGGATACTTGGAATGGTTGAACAGATGCTTGAAATGGTTAAATGAATGTTTGGAATGGTTAAATGGAGGCTTGAATGGTTAAATAAAGTGAAATTGACTATTCAGGGGGCCAGGTCTGCCCCTTTGTAGGTTAAGTTCACCCCTCTGTAGAGTAGGTTAGGGCAGGTCCGCCCCACTGTAGAGCAGGTCAGGGCAAGTCCGCCCCACTATGGGAAACAAGGACTTGGTTTGGACGACAATGACTATGGCAAGGATTTAAAATGACAACAATGAGGCTGAATCATAATTTTTTTTAATGGTTTCTCATAAAAGACACTTTAAACAAGCACAATCCTATGATTAGTGTTAAGGGTATGGCCAATGAAAGTCTTAATCTAGGATGCACAAGGTTTCTAGGGAGTTCTTGATATAATCTTTGTATGTGAGGCCCAAACTGTGAACACTAGCCCATCACAAGCATGAGTTGGGAACCCCAGCGAGATACTGAAGGGCTCGAACCAACTCTTCACATCTATCTAGGAATCACCCTAGCTTCAACGCTTCACCAGACATGACGTGATAGGATTGGGGTACAAATTTGGATCTCCCCCCTTTCTATACCCTACTGATACACATGGTTGGGATCGTCCCTTGGGGTGATGAAATCCTCAAGCAGGTCCCTCTAAAAAGAAGGCACTAATCATTTCCAGTTACTCCCCAGCTCACACGAAGTGCAAGGGGAAAGTGAAAAAAAACTAATGCCTCCTTGGGTGACACAAAAATAGAGACAACAAGTAGTAAATTTTACTTCCCTCCTAATTAAACTATGTGCCTAGATGAAAAAAGTAGCAAAAACTTTAAAAATTTGAACAAACGGATTGCCCTGCAAGGAAGTGTTAGCTGTTTTAACCTCCATTCTTTGTTAATTATGAAAATATTCTACAAAATGTTAGCGAGAAATCCAAATACACCCACAAACAAACAAGGTTAGGGGGTTAGAACCTGAAAACAACAAAAAAAATGATACAAAACGAAGCTAAGATGAATATTTTTACCTTCAAGAATGTTTTGTTTAGGGGAAGGCTCACCCCTCTGCAGTCAAATGTCAGAAAATAGAGTAAAAAATAGGGCAGTTTTGCTCCTCCATAGTAAAATATCAGAAAATAGTGTTAAAACCAAGGCAGGTTTGCCCCTTTGCAGTCAAATGTCAGAAAATAGAGTGAAAACTAGGGTAGGTCTGCCCCTCTGTAGTCAAATGTCAGAAAATAGCGTTAGAACCAGGGTAGGTTCACCCCTCTACAGTCAAATGTCAGAAAGTAGTGTTAAGACTAGGGCAGGTCTGCCCCTCTACAACAAACTAAAGGGAAGGTCTGCCCCTCTACAATAAAATAGAGGGAAGGTCCGCCTCTCTACAACAAACTGGAGGGTAGGTCCGTCCCTCTACAAGGCAAGTTCTCCAATCTGTGACCTAAACCTACAAACAAACTTAACAACAACAAACATGAAATGAAGGAACCTGTTTGTGGGTCCCACTTGGCATGCCAAAAATGTGAAGCCTAGTATTTATCCCATCCTAAAGGTGCAAAAGAACTATTATGCAATATGAAAAATAAGGAACACTTCAAAGATTAGCCTAAGGAATGATAACACAAAAAAGAAGATGAAAATGAAATGAAGATAAACTTGATTATGCCTTTGTGTTGTTGAACCCCTTGGTTGGCCGTTGATGTTTGAATGCTTATATGCTCCTTGGATGGCTATGGAGATGGCTAGATGAAAATGAACAATGTGATAAAATGCAAGTGCTAATGGTTAAATGACTTGGTTAGATGAGCAAAAAGGCTTGCAAGTTGAATAATCAAATTGGTAGCATAAGGGTGTAAATGGATAAGTGTTGTAAATACATTAGAAGAGGGGGTATTTATAGAGGTAATTTAATTCTCTAGAGAATTCAATGGTCAAGATTGAGCCACCATGGCCAAGATGAAGGGCTATGGTGAGTTGAGGACTCACAAGCCCTCACATCTTAACATGTGGAGGGTGAAGTGGCTAAGGATGTGATGAGGTGTAGGTGAGGTGGAAGGACATGTGATGGAGGTACTTACAAGTACCTTGATGTGACCTCTCAATGATCACATGGGGAAAAGAAGATTCCTTGGAGGAATAAAAGTGAATTTAAAATTCACAATGATTAGGAGATCTTATGGATAAGACAATGTTCCCAAAGAGAGGTGATAAATACTTTGGGTAAGACAAGGTACCTAAAAAGGTAAATATTTTCCCACATGTGACTGATGTGACAAGTCAAATATTCTAGAACTTGCATGGGGAAGAGAAGATTCCTTGGAGGAATAAAAGTGAATTAAAAATTCACATGGGGAAGAGAGGAGCCTTAGATGAATAAAAAGGAATAAAAAATTATTTGGGGGATGGGGAGAGTTGACCAAGGTACTGATTAGGCTTAATTAATTAGTGACTAGAAGACAATTAGTGGTTAAGGAAGATTAGAGGCCAACTTGCAAAAGTTGAGGGATGTGACACATCCTAATCAAGGATTAGGCATGTGCACATCCCTAATGAAGAGAATAGGAGGTGGGTTAGGATTAAGTGGAAGTGATGTGAAATGTGAGGAATTAAATAAATGTCATATTTATTTAATTCATTTGATGAAAGGAGGATTAAAGAGATAAGATATTTAATTATTAACTAAATACCTTAGGGATTCGGTAGAGTTAATGGTATTAATTAGATTATAGTGATATTACCTAATTAACACAAATAAGATGATGTATAGACAAAGAGGGATAAATTTGGACCAATTTGAGTGTCTAAATTTAGGTGCCTACACCCGCTACTACACTTGTACTAGGTAATGCTTATGATGCAACATTAGCATGAGGGTTAAGTGGGATTGCATTAATTACTCTTGGATTACTCCAAAATTTCACACAAGAATTTGGAAGAGGGACATTTAGAGGGTTAGTACTTCCAAGGGGATTTTGAGATGTTGATATTGAAGTACCACAAGATTTGTAAGAGACTTTAATACTTTCTACTCTTCTCTTCATCTCATCCCTTATTATCATTACCTCCCTAATTTTCACTTCCTCTACTCTATTTAATTATGTTTGAAGATCATTCATTTCATTTAATAGTTCCTCCTCGGTCTAAATTTTATTTTTAGTTGTAAGAGTTTGTGAAGCAACTTGAGGAGTACTAGTGGTTGTAACTTGAGGCACACCAGTCACAACATGATGATGATAGGAAAAATGGGCTATTTTTGAATAGGGGTACTTGAGAAAATGTTATCTATCTAAGAATTTTTCATAAGTATGTTAGGATCAATGTATATATTATAAATAACATCTCTAATATCGAAATACCTCTTGGTTTTTTCCCTTTTCCTTATTTGTTCGACCATTATCTCAAGTTTTGTGAGACCATTACCTAACAAGGGTGTTAATATATTTTCCCCATTAATCTCAGGAATTCTAGGAGCTACATAATTATTTGGTGAATTATTAGAACTATCATCATTATTTTCATAAACAAAGAGATTATCAAAAGTAGGATATGACTTAATTGCATCTCTTTCTTTCCATGTCTGCTTCTTATTTGATAGCTCTGTTTCAAACCTCTTTGTAGTGTCAACTTTGTACAAAGATTATTTTCCTTCCATGCTAATGATATTATTTTGGAGTCTTTGTCCTTTTCAACTAGTCCATTTAAGAAGTATTAGAGTATCAGAGTCACCACCAAAATTAATGGGGATAATAATTTTCTTTATGTATTTTGACAAGACCCCAAACTTGATAATTTTTCTTTTACACTTTCTTTCAAAAAATTAATTTCAACAAATATTTTGACTCATTTTTTTCCTATGTGGACTACTGGATATAATGAGTAAATAACAATTCACAAGACTTGGGGAAACTAGGGCTTGTATTATGACTCAAGCTTGATTTTCCCTAGTAGATTCACCAACTTGTTGATGTTTCCAACTAATAGTCTAGGTTTCTCTAAGGATTAGTTAAATCCTATACTCAAGAACTCTAGGTCAGTAGCCAATAAATAGGAGATAGATTTTATACTGTTTTCTCATTTACACTTTAGGCTCTCCAAAACTAAGGTGGGTTCACCTTTGCATAACATCATTTAAATTATAGTAATGCTTACAATGATGCCAGAGAAGATGATTACCTTCACAAAAATATTTTAGAGGATGAGCTTGATTGGTTAAATCATCTTCAAAACCCTCTAATATCTCCACATTTGTTAATAGTGTGAAGTGAGCATAAAATAGTAATTTAAAATAAAAGTAATTTTGATTTTTTTTTATGTTTGAATCTACTCAATTTTGAGCCCTATGAACTAATTTGACCAGTGTTGTATCCATTACAGACTCAAAAGATGAAATAAAACCCTCCCACAATAAAATCTCTTTAAATTTTTATAACCTTGTGCTTCATTACAATGAGAAACCAACAAAAGATAAAACACTATTACTCTAGTCAATCCTTAGTGTAACAACAAGATCTTTAATGAATTAATTGAAAGAAATTTTAACATATTTCATGAATAGAATTCAATAATTAAATATTCATAACAACAAGTGTGGAATGAGAATCATGAATAATCCTTGATTATTGAGATTCAAAAGAAGTTGTATCATAGTATGGAGATAACAATAGCTTAGCATGAAATTTGAAGGAAACAACAATGTGTGAGCTATCTATTGTTATTATAGAGAAAAATTAGATAATTCCTTTTTCTAAAAATTGAAAAGAATTAAATGTGCAAAACCTAATTCTATATAGAGACTACAAAAACTAAAGAATTAGAATCCTTAAAATGAGTCTCAAAATTCCCTTTTATAGAAACATGGGAAGAAACAAGAAAAGAGTGTCATTCATCACTTAAGTCACAAAAGGACAAAATCTTAGTGGTGACACTTATTAGATAGGAAAAATCATAACTATAGAAAGAGAAACTACCCAAAAAGTGGTTGGATATATATTGGCGCATTTATATTGTCATATAGATGATTTCTTCAAAATTGCTCCTTGCAGATGATTGGAAACTTCTGAAATTCTATTCCTAACATTCTCATGCACTAGTTATGGTTGATGGAAATAGATTGAAATGTAATTCAAATTTTTTCACCATCATCCTCTTTATCTTCATTATGCTCTAGTGATGTGTCCATCCTAGGTCAAAGGATTTGGTTGACTCTAGCCATGTGTGCCTTATAATCATCACCAATCAAAACTTGCACCATATTAGAGAAACCCTTCATATTTTATTCCAATTTGGAAAGTAAATCCATGTATAGGTTTAACTATTTTGTATTAACTTCTCTAGTATTATTTACTTTACTGTACATGGGGGTGAGGATATCTAGAAATTTGGATCTCTACTCCCTCAAGATCTTATTTCTCTCTCCTCATTCAAAATTGGAGGCATGGAAAACTTCTCAAAATATTCAAAGGTATTTAATTCCCTTCTAACAAGGTCCCTATACCTATTGTGATGACCAACTATGTCATCCAATAAATCTAATTTATTCAAAATATCAGCTATCAGATTGTTATCAAAATTGGGGCTATTAATAATTATCCTCAACAAAGTGACACTAGAAGACACACTGACTTGGAAGCATTTTTAGCCTTATTCCTACTTGAATGTGGCTAGTGAATGCATCCCTCAAAATTTTGTATCTATCTTATACCTTTTCTACCTAGGCTAAAATGTTAGACAACTTATGATCCAAAATGTTATCGGTAAAATAAAAAAATCTTTGCTCCCCCCTCTTTTGCTACTCTAGCATTTGTTGTTCTCTTCTCAAGCTCTTCTCTTAAGATTATAATCTCTTGCACTAGGTTCTCCTTGCTTTGTGACCCTTGAGCTTCACTTATTTGTTATGGTGGAGGGAGTAGTCTAGTGGCCATGTTTAATTGCTTGTAATTTTTGGTTTGTAACATTGGCCTTTCCTAAGTCTTCCTATAACTTCTTCACTGATACTTCTGTGAAGAGGGTTGCATTTAATATAAGGGTAGCTTTGAGATTTATAGTGAGTTCATTGGGATCATTTACACCCTAAGGTTTTTTTTTTTTAGGAAAAATGAACCAAATTGCTAAGGTCTCATATCCTAGATGAAAACCAGATCCAAAATAAAGGCCCCCCACTTGTTCCTTAGAACTCAAAACTAGATCATTACCTCCCTACCTTCTAATTGTGTCAAATGCTATTACAAATGACATGTCCCATCATAGAAATAAGAGAGAACCTTTTCTCCTAACCAATTCTATACCTTTTTGAGGGGTCATGACATCCATTTCCCTTTTTACATTACCCCAAAATTCCTCAATTATTTATTTCTTTTCCTTTTCTGAGAGGCTTCTATCTGATATCCTTTGTTGTAATTCCTCTCCCTTGTTCTTGAGGAAAAATGTATTATATATTTTGTGAAAAAATATGATCACTTTGTGTAATTTTAATTTTTGACCCTTTTAATCTCCAATAATTTAAAAACTAAATTCTAAGCATTAATTTTCTTGTTCTTATCATATCTTCAAATTTTATGCATAGGAATCTCAAATTACTTGTCAAAGTTTATAATTTTCTAATTTTAATAAAACGTGTCACTTATGGCCTCATTTTTTCTCCTCATTTGTGTAATTACACAAATATCCTCATTAAAAGATAAAAATAAAAACAAATATCTAATCAAAGAAGCTCTTCAAGAAATAACTTACCTATATTTAACTTACCTCTACATGAGTATTCATGAAGTTTCAAGACTAACAAAGTTACAAGAATATTTTGAGGCAAACATGTTCTAGTTAATACATGAGATATATAGTGTTAAACAAAGTAGAAATTTATTCTAAATCTAATTATATAAAATCCCATAAAAATGACTTTTCATGACTATAGAAACATTAAATTAATTTACAATATTAACTAATCATATCACAAGCTCTAATTATAATCTCACACTAACAAACTACAACACAAGGAAAAATATAAAAAAATAAGATCTATTTTTAAATATAAGGTTGTGTACTATCTTAAGATGCTTGAAAATGTTATGGACATTAGTTACATTTATTTAATTCATTAAAAATAGAAGTTTATTTCAATTATAAATAGATAAAAATAATAATTTTGTATTTGAATAGATTCGAACATCAAGAATTTGATTTTTCCACTTTTCTATCTTTCATGTTTTATTTAATTAATACCTTGTGTATAACCACCATTTTATTACATTTCTATTTATTCCAATCTAAAGCCCCTTTTGAAATATTCAATATTGGTCTTATAAATAGATATTTTAGATTTTATCAATGCTATTATTATTTTCATTAATGTTATTAATAGTTTCAATTTATTAGTATGAGATTATATTAATGAAATTATTAAATTTCCTTATACAATTATTGGATTTCTCATTTACCTTTTTGTATTTCAACAATAAAATTATTATATTTCATTATTGTCAAAATAAACTTTAAAATCCATTTATATTAATATTCTATAACTTTATTGATATCTAATACACTTATATTTATTCTCTTATTTAAAGTTGTATGTGGAAATATTTCATTAAAGTTTATAAAATATCACACAAATAATAATAATCCTTATGTCATATGATATTTTATTCAATAAGAAAGAAAAGTAAACTTTTAAAATGTATAATTATTGCTTACTATAAAATACAATTAGAATGTATAGAGTAGAAGCTTCAACTTTCTAATTATGAATTATGGTCATTAATGATTTTTAAAATATTTAAGAGTATCTTATGTTTAGATATGGGCTTAAACACCTAATCCAAGAACAAAATGAGAGTATATTTTTTATTTGAAATTAAGAAATTATCATAGACCAATTCGAAAGGATTTTAAACAAAAAATTTACATATTAATTCTTATAGATTTTAAAGAAAAAATCCTCATATTGATTCTTACATTTATATTTATATTTATATTTATCAATTATAAATATATTATAATATTTATAGCCATATTTTTATATCTCAACTAGATCCTTAATAGTTTTCTTATACATCAGTACCAAGCCTCCATCCTTAGATCTCATAAATTGGTTCACTTTAATGCAATACATTCTTGTCTCTAAAGTGAACCTAAATCAAATATTGTGCAACCACCAAAACTAGCTAATGAATAATTATAGAATATTCAAATCTAGAAATATAAACTATAAAGTGACATCAAAATGTTATCCTAAAATTATTTACAATTCATGGCTAAAGAAATATTAAATATAATTATAATTTTCATATTTAAACTCAATATTTTTGTTATGCAATGTATATCCAAATAGCCTAGGCACTAAAAATAATAATTTTTCCAGCCCTAGAACCAACTTACTTACCACTTAAATTAAATAATAAAAATGTCATTACATTATTTTAGTTATTGTAATTTGTTTTAAAACTAGATTTTATAGACTTGTAAAAGATAAAGTCACATCACCATGGATATCTTTTAAACATCATTTAATATTTTCAACACAATAGTATTATAGATCAATTGCAAAAAAATATTATTTTAAATAAACATGTCTATTACACTTCTCCATATATATTTTTATAATTTATATAAATGACTTAACATCAGCACTATCTTCAAGAATATTTGAACACAATTGTTACATAAACCAAGTTTCTATGATATTGTCATGTGCAAAGTTTTCTTTATGGGAAAAAATTAGGTTCTCTTATGTCTTTGAGTCCACTCTTATATAATTGTAATGTTGGTACTTATAGTCTTGTAATCTAAAAAAAAATCTAAGTCCTTTAGAAGATGCATATTAATTTATTTTTGAAATAATATTTGATACAAATTTGATCCATAACATTTTTAAATATTGGATGACATACTTCGATCTTATTTTTCATGTCATAAGGAACACATGAATATCTAGAAAGGAAGTTTGTAAAGCATTTCATTATGGGGAAAATGTTTCATAAGCAAATTTTATTCTAAAAAAATTAAGCCACTCTATATTCCTCCTTGTGCACCTCATTAGCAAAGATAACTATGGAGTATCCTACATGTACCATTAGTTGATCTAATATTTTCAAGGAGTAATTTAGTTCTTTCCCATTCACTCATACAAATTTCATCAATGAATATATAAACACCCATAAATGCATAGCTCAATTTTTTTTAGAAGATTCTATTAATAATGCATTGAAACCATGTTATCATTCATTATTTCCAATTACACATATATTTTAATTCATGAAAGAAGAACTACCTCCTCTCTATCCTTATAGCCATTCATACCTCCTTTTGGGTCTCACTTCTAAGTTACATTCCTATCAAAAGTTCCACCCATAGATAACTAAGCATCACTTTTCCATCTCACACTCACAAGATAATACTCATTTATCCCCTAATTTCTAATACTAGAAGGAGAAACAAACCTCAAGCTATGCCTCTACTCTACTTAAATACCATTACCATTAAATACCATTACCACTAGAAAATTGAAAGTTAAGAATTATTTACAAGCATTCTTCAAATAAAATATTATAATTATTTTAAAAAATATATTAATCTTTCAAAATGTACAAATTTATTCTACTAACTAATTATAATATACTCTACTTTAGAGATCTTCATAATTTCCTTATTCTTATAATTCTTAATGATGAAAATGATGATAATAACCTTTCATATCTTTTATTAATTATAAAAACCTTGAAAATGCACAACTAAGTTATACGGGACAATTCCATATGTTCTAACTTCGGTATACAAAATATCTTGTATTGACATTTCCATTCCTGAAATAACCAACCTACCTCTTCCTTGACAGCAAAGTCACTTCGAGTGATTACCCAAGAAAGGTTAAAGAAGAAACACAGTCATGGAGATCGCTCTTTGAAAATTATTTTCTTGGATCTTGTTCTAGAAACCAAGTTGTTTATATCCATTTCAAAGTCTTACAAGATCCACAAGCACTACAATACTAGAAATCTAGTGATGGAGCCTAGTTTTTGTTGCATAGTGCATCTCAGTATGTGCATAGTGACCTAAGACTCTAATGTCTGCCCTCCAATAACTGGCCACTGCCCCATCTTCATTCTCGGGTCCTTTTCAATCGGGTCCAGTTGAGAGAATTGACGAGCACAAAGATCAAACAAACAGAAGGCACTATGTGCAAGTACATAGAAGAAACTAGATTCATATATTGGACGACAGCTCCATGGGGATCAGCCCTGCAATTCTCAGTATGCACTCATCAGACATGGACTATTTACTGTCAATATTGAGTTGGGAGGATTTCTGTCAGAGCTGTAATGATATTCCACCAGTACGTTCGTTTCGAAATAGAGCCGCCCTGGTGTGTGTGGAGAGACGGTTTGTGGATGGGAGTTGCGTGATATCTGAGAATTCAATTCAATGTGAACACCACATGATCCTTCCGCATTTGAAGGCTTTCATACACCGCCCCATCTTCATTTGTTTTAATCATTTGTTGTACAGGTGGGTCTACACCATACTCGGGGCTCACAATTCTAAGATGCTTTCTATTATCCCAATAGTTTACCAGGTCTGTTCTACAGTATCAAATGTTAGCAAGTTCATATCGTACAATTGACAGATTACCCATAAAATAATTTTCTGTCAACTTCGAACTCTTTGATCCAACAGAAGGGTCCGGTCCATATAAAATCTATGGTCATTTTTTGATTCTTGGTTGCTTTCCAAACTGTCTCTAAGAATTCAACAAAACGGTTGTTTGTATTTAATTATTGGTCGGTTTTACTTTGTCCTTGTTTTAATGGTTTGAGGGGTGGTTGGTGTGGCCATGGAATCTTCTCTATCCACAGTTATTGATGTGCTCTTTACATTTTTATGGAGAAAATGATGTCAAGTGTTAGTGAACTGGTTGAAAAGTACACATATTATGTTAATGTTAATGGTTTGAGGGATGGTTGGTGTAGCCATGGATTCTTCCCCATCCACAGTTATTGATGTGTTCTTTAAATGTTTATGGAGAAAATAATGTCAAGTGCTAGTGAAATGGTTGAAAAGGTATACATATTATGTTAATGTTAATGATTTGAGGGGTGGTTGGTGTAGCCATGGATCTTCCCTATCCATTGTTATTGATGTGTTCTTCAAATGTTTATGGAGAAAATGATGTCAAGTGTTAGTGAAATGGTTGAAAAGGTATACAGATTATGTTAATGTTAAATAATCTTGTATAGAAGGAAACTTTTGGATGACCTCCTCCAATCTCATTTCATCAGGGAATTACAAGACAATGATTCTTTTAACTTTAGTTTTTCGAAGTTTAGTTGATGTGGAATTTTATATTTTGGAAGTTATCAACACTGAAATCTATCTTTAAAAAAACAAAAACAAACAAACACTTAAATCTATCTTAATAATTTTAAGCATCATCATCTATTTTTAAAGATTTATTATTATCTAGTTTCATATCACAACTACAAGACAATGATTTCTTAACTTTTTTTTAAATAATTAATTAATTTATTTTTAAAATTAGTTTACTTGAATGTGGAATTTTATATTTTGGAAGTTATCAACACTGAAATCTCTCTTAATGATTTTAAGTGTCATTATCTATTTTTAAAGATTTCTTATTATCTAGTTTTATATCACAACTACAAGACAAGGATTTCTTAACTTAAAAAAATAAAAAAAAATTAATTTACTTGGATGTGGAATTTTATATTTTGGAAGTTATCAACATTGAGATCTATATAAAAATAGTTATAGTTTATAGCATCCTCATCCATTTTTAAAAAAATATTGTTATCTATCTCACAAATAATCAAATCTATTTCTATTGCTTTTAACATCATCATCCATTTTAAAATATTTATTACTATCTAATCTCACAAACAAATTTTGTAAGTATTTAGCCCCAAACACACTATAGAAGGAAAATGGCATTTGGCAAGGGTTTTCATAATTAGTGGCTATGCAATGTTTAAAGAATATTTTAAGAAATTTTAATAATAGAAAAAATAAAAGTATATGATAAGTTTTATAAGGAGAGAAGATGGATTAGATTTCAATAGTTGATTATTTATAAAATAAAATATGTTGTATTTCATTAATATAAATTAAAAGCATAATGAAATTGGTTTTAGACAATTGAATTAAAATAAGTTGTGATCTTTAAAATTTGTTGTTATGTGGGATTAAATTTTTTGTTATTATTAAGGAAAAGTTTTTTATTAACTTAAAACATCTATATATTCTATAATTTATACAAATTTTATTTTAGATGGGTTATTTAATAGCATTCAATCTTAAAAAATAATGTTTTGTAGATAAATAATTGTAGAGTTTCCTTTTCATGTTGTGTTGTAGGATATCAAATGCTACATAGAATAGTGTGGAGAATGAACAGACATAAATCTTATTAATCAACCAACAAATAATATATAATCATATAAAAATAAATCAAATAATATACAATTTTATCTCTCAAATGAAAGAACTCTTTCATAGCACAAAAAACTTTGCAAGATGTCTTTAGTCTATTACAAACAAATAGTCATTCACTTAGAAACTTGGAATCTCTTAATAACTTGTTTTTGTTGATTATAAAAATATTCTTACAATGATACAAGTCCCTTATTTATAACCCTTGGTAGATATTTATAACTAGTTTATAATGTAGATCAATGGCTTTGAACCTTATCAGGTTGAGAGCATAAGTAGCTCAATTGAAAAATCTTCAAAAGATTTCAATTATAAAGTTAATCAAATAATCTTCAAACATAAGCCACAATTGATTTGATTGCTTCAGTATAGAAATCTACATCAAAATATGCAAAATAAACAAGCCAAAAAATCTGATCTAGTTCCCTTGTTCCTCGGTTCCTTTCACTTCTTATTTCACCAGATTCCTCCAAGATCAAGCTTCTGAAATTATTTTTTACTTGTTGATTTTTACCAGGTAGAACATGGGTCAATTTCCTCACTTTTTCCACTTTAAACTGTTGTCTTTCCCCTCACTTTTGGATGCCCCAAATGTTTTTCTTATTGATGTTTTTGGTTTTTCCTTGTCTTTTCATTTCCCACACAACTTGTAAGACTTTTTAAATTTTTTCTTTTTCTACCCAAAAAATGGGTGTTCCAGCTGCCAAGACTCCATGCCAATGCAAAGACAATTGCCTAATCTGGGCATTATAAATATTGGCATTTTTAAATGACATTAAATTTGTAATTTTAAATGTTATTTTCATTGATTCTTATAACCTTTGGAAATCGATATAAAAATCAAAGAAAACTCCTAATAGAAGTGCTAGATGGACAAGACTTGGATCACCAAGTTTGAACATTACAACAAAATCTAAAAACAATCAAACAAAATTGAAAATGAAAAATTTAACTGGATTTCTAGAATACCTGGATGCTCCAGCATCAAACACACTAGGTATGAGAAATGTTCCATGAGCATAAACTGATGAACATTTGGGCAAGTATGGAATTGGAATTCCAAACTTCTCCAATTCTGAAGTGCTAACCCATGAAGCTTCATCTGCTGCACAATTCTTCCAACGTACCAAATACTCCCAATATTCTTTCTTTCGTATGTGTTTAGCAATCCATGAATCAATGATTTGATCAATCTATTCAAACCTCTTCTCCGGTAATTGATGCATCCAATCTTGCAGTTCTAGAAAATCTAAAGATGTGCTCTATTGTCCACTCAATTCACCTTCATAATATTTATATAAAATTGAAACATTAAATATTTGAGAGATATCAATGCCAACTGGAAGCTCAATCTCATATGTATTTGATGAAAAATTCATCAAAACCTTGCACAAACCAATTTTCTTCCATTTCAATTTATTGTATGTTACCTGTGGGAACCTCTCCTTCCTCAAATGTTCCATTACTAGCTCACCAACCTGAAACTCTTGCACTCTTCTATGTACATCAACATGTTTTTTATATTTAATGGCACTCTTCTCCAAATTCTCCTTCACTTCCTTGTGCAACTTGTGGATATACTCAACAAAATCTTCCACTACAACACACTTTCTTTTTGAATCTGCACTCTCAATTCATCAACTCCCCTTAGGTTGTTTAACCATACACAATTTGGAATGGAATTCTTCCCAAACTTTTATTTATGGAGTTATAATATGCAAATTTTGTTTGTGCCAAAGTTAAATCCCATTGATTTGGTTTATCACCAATCAAACACCTCAAAAAATTACCCAAGCTTCGATTCACTACTTCAGTTTGGCCATCGGTTTGAGGATGGTAAGTTGAGCTAAAACCCAATTGTGTTCCCATTCTTTTTCACAAGGTATTTCAAAAATGACCAAGAAACTTTATGTCTCGGTCTGAAATAATAATTTTAGGCATCCATGTAACCAAACTATTTCTTTGAATTTTTTTTTCACTATGTGGGAAGCATAACTACACTTCTTACATGGTATGAAATGAGCCATTTTTGAAAATCTATCCACTACAATAAAAATTGAATTGTTACCTTTTTGTGTTTGTGGAAAACCCAAAATAAAATCCATGCTAATGCATTCCCATGGTCTCTCTGGTATTGGAAATGGCTGGTACAATTCGGTGTTTTGTCTCCCTCTTTCTGCATATTGATATACTGTACAACTTTGCACCATTGTTTTTACATCTGCACTTATTCCAAGCCAATAATAACTTTCATTCAATTATGCTAATGTTTTTTCCACTCCAATATGTCCACCCAAACCTCCACTATGTTTCTCTCTTAATAAATTTTCCCTCATGGAATCTTGAGGTATGCACAATCTTTTCCCTTTAAACAATAGATTTTCTTGAATAAAATACTCTAGCCATGGAGTTCTATCCACTCCCATTGGATTCTTATATTCTGCCCAAGCTTCTTTAAAATCAAAATCTTCTTCATACAACTCTCCCATCAAATCAAAACCAACAACAATCTCATTTCATTCAAGAACAAACACCTTCTACTTAACACATCAATAACTCTATTTGATTTTTCACTTCTATGTTTCAATACAAAAGAATATCTTTGACAGAATTCAACCCACTTCACATGATTTTGGCTAAGCTTATCTTGACTATTTATATATTGCAATGTGTGATGATCATTATACAAAACAAACTCTTTTGGAAGCAAGTAATGTGGCCACTTCTTAAGAGCTTGCACAATTGCATAAAATTCTTGATCATACACAAAATATTTCTTTTTTGTTTAATTTAACTTCTCACTAAAATATGCTATTGGTCTTCCTTCTTGAGTCAAAACTCCTCTGATCGTTGTCCCACTTGCATCACAATCAACTTGGAATAGTTTACCAAAATATGGAAGTGCTAACACAGGCTACTCCGTCACTTTTTACTTTAAAATATTAAAACTCCTCTTTGCTGCAACTATCCAAACAAATTATTTTCTATTACCCTTCGTTGTTTTCATAATTGGTGCACATATCCCACTGAAATTTCTAATAAACTTCCTATAAAAAATTTCCAATCCATGGAAGCTTCTTGCTTCAAAACATAGTCTTCGGTGAAGGCCACTCAACAATTGTTTTCACTTTTTCTGGATCCATTTTCAGACCACTGTTGGAAATCAAAAAACCCAAATATACCAATTCATGTTTCATGAAACTACACTTTTTCAAATTCACCACTAAATTTTCTTCTTTCAACCTTTGTAAAACAACTCTAACATTTTGCAAGTGCTCTTCCTTTGTCTTACTGAAAATTAGAATATCATCCAAATACAAAATTACAAACTTACCAAGATATGGCTTCAAAACTTCATTCATCAATCTCATGAAAGTGCTAGGAGAATTCATTAATCCAAATGGAATTACCAACCATTCGTATAGTCCATCCTTCATTTTGAAAGCAATTTTTGATTCATCCCCTTCTCTTATGCGAATTTTATGGTACCCACTCTTTAAATCAATTTTGGAAAAATACTTAGCCCCACTCAAACAATCCATCATATCATCCATTCATGATAAAGGAAAATGATACTTGATAGTTATCTTATTTATTGCTCTCGAATCCATACACATTTTCCAGTCTCCATCTTTCTTTGGTGCCAACACTATTAGAACTACACACAGACTGAAACTCTCTCTTATCAACCCCTTATCTAACAAATCTTGCACTTGCCTATTTATCTCTTTGTTTTCTTTTGGTGACATTCTATATGGTGCCTTATTTGGTAAACTTTCACTAGGAATCAAATCCATACAATGACTAATGCTCCTCATGGGTGGAAATCCATCATGTAACTCCATTTAATATCAACATAGTCTTTTCCAAATTTCTTGAACTTCCATGGGTATTTCACTTTGTTTGTTTGTTGTCCCAACTGCTACAAACTTGGGAATTATTGCAAAACATGCTTTCTCCTTTTTAAATTTTTTCAAAAGTTTTTTTTTTGAAAATGAAGCATACCTTTGTTTTGTCTTCATCTTCTCCTTCTCTATTCTTCAAAGGGGTCAATATATACTCTTCTCCACCTTTCTTAATTGTGTATGTATTCATTTTCCCATCATGAATGACTTTTCTATCAAATTGCCATGGTGTTCCCAAAAGAATATGGTAAGCATCCATTGGCATTATATCACACATGATTTCATCTTTGTAGTCCCTAATTTGAAAATTAACCCTACATTGCTCATTCACCAACAATTGAGGCTCTTTTTGTAACCAAAAAACTTTGTATGTGCTAGGATGTTTGATTCTCTTCAATTTCAGCTTGCTCACCATTTCTTTAGACACTATATTATCAGTGCTATCGCTATCCACAAGAACTTTGCAACATTTTCCACTTACCTTACACCTTGTTCTAAAAAAATTTCTTCTTTGAATTGGCTCCGGTTTCTCTTTTTCTGGATTCAACAAAATTCTCCACAACACCAATGACTCCATCTTCGGGGTCTGTTACATGCTTTGTTGAGGTCTCCTCATTTTCAGCTTTTGCAACATTCACTTTGGACACTTTTCCAACATCTTGCTGGATTTGTGGACATTCAAATGCCCGATGGCTTACATCTCCACATTGAAAACATGTGAAGCTGAAACCTCTTCCTCTGCCTCTTCCATATGACCCTCTTCCATGAGAGTAATCTCCTCTTCCTCTAGGGAAATCTCCTCTTCCCTTTCCTTTTTGCATACTTTCATTTGATGAGCTTGCTTCCTCTTGCTTGTTTTGGAAGCCTCTTCCATTGTTTGGTGGTCCTCTTCCATGCAAAAATTTGCCTCACTACTGAATTTGACACCATTTTCCAATGGTCGTTCATCGGTCATTCGACAAAACTTTGTTGGAAGAGCGATGAAATGGCGAAAATCTTTGCGTCGCTATTTTTTCATCGAAAGGCTGACAATGAATTAAATGTTAAAATAACAGCAAAGAATCATCGGTCGACGACATCGTGAAATGGCTCAGACTTTCGTCAGAATATCGACGAAAACTTCGTGTATCAACCAATGAATTACACCAAAAGTTCATCGCTAGTTCAATGAAATGGGCAAGCAGTAGCGTCAAAACAATAGTAGACATTCATCGTCATTTCGACGGAATGGGAAAGGCGTAGTGTCGAAACAACACCAAAAGTTCATCGAATGTACGACAAAATAGGCAAGTAGTAGCGTCAAAACAACACCAAGAGTTCGTTGACTTTGCGATGAAATTAGCAAGGAGTAGCATCGGAAGAACACCAAAAGTTTGTCAAAAGTGCGATGAAATGGACAAGGAGTAGCATGGAAACAACGCCAAAAGTTCGTCGACATTGCAACGAAATGGGCAAGGAGTAGCGTGGTAACAACGCCAAAAGTTTGTCGAAATTGTGACGAAATGGGAAAGGAGTTACGACGAAACCTTCATCGCAGCTATAGCAACTTTGTCGAGCCTTTCTGTTGATTCATCGGTGGTTGTTGTCGAAATTGCGATGAAGCATCAATTTTTTTTTTTAAAAAAAATTGTGGAAATGTACCATTGCGGAGACTGACGACCGATCATACATACAGACTACATATTGGTTTGATGCTTCAAATGATGCATTTCTTATATTGAAAAGTGCATTACCTTATTGATCTTCTCTTTGTTTCGAGAATAGTTTAATATTCTCTACTTAACAGGGCCAACCACGTGACGGTGGAAGCTCATTTGGCCCCTCCCCCCCTCACATCACTCTTAATTCCCCATACCCAATCATATAACATTAATCATTCATTCATCCATTAATAACATATAACATTCATTCATCCATTAATAGCATATAACATTCATTCATTAACATATAACATTCATTAATTAACATATTCACATTCATTCATTAACATATAATATTCATTCTTTTAGTTTTTACATATTATCAAAATATAGTTGTCATGATATGATTACAATCACTTTTTTTGTTTTTGTTTTTTAAAGCTACATAAAGCTGAAGTGGAGTATTATTTTCTAAATCAATATTTGTCCCCCCTTTAGTTGTTCTTCCCTCTGCTCGTGATCTTAATGTACGCCTAGTCATCTACTCATGACATGGACGCCACTATAAGGGGGGATCTGCTGCAATAAGAAAGAAATGTTAA
>VDFB02096294.1:0-16292 GCA_007258455.2 Sequoia sempervirens | reverse complement strand
TTTAGTTTGAATATATTTATATTAAATTATGATTTTTTAATGCAAAATTAATTTTTGTAGGTGTGGATAGAAGATCAATGCATGGATGCAAGAGGGTAAAGAAAACAAGATCTTTGCATTCTGTCATGAGTACAAATAGTTTCCCGTGGACATTGCAGACTAGGGATTACTCATGTTTTTGTTATGACTGCATTTTAGAAAACTATGATGAATGCAACAACCAACAACAAGGATATGTCAGTGGATGGAATTTGGTGCCACTAGATGTTAGTGACACATACAATGAAGATGAAGATGAAAGCTTTGAAGACATTCCTTTGATTTCAATTGATTATGACCATATTTCAGGACTAATTAAAAAGGGTATGTATGTCTATATATTTATATTGTACATGTACAAGCTTTTGTAAATTTGTAACTTAATCATTTAATAATTTTTTGCTACTTATTTTAAGTAAATTTATATATACTTAAATGATAGTGGAACTCCTTTTTTTACAAATTTTCCATGTAAATTTGGTGCAGGAGATATTTTTGCAGTCATAGCAGAGGCTAGAAACATAGAAGGTGTTAGCTATTATCTATTGCATTGCACAAGAGAGAGGTGGAAGCTAGTAGAATCAGAAATGAGTGATGGAATGTCGTTCCCCACAGGTTTGACAAAATAAATAGATGCTCTTGCAAGATTTATCTATTGAATGTATATATTTTGAATTTGTTACTCGTATTGACCTTCTAAATGTTATGTCTTACTTTTGAATGTTGGTTCCCATAGGTTCAGTTGTAGTGCAAGGGACATATCTAAAACAAGTCAAAATTGTTCAGCATGGGATTCATTTTATTGATTATCAACTTGAGAACAAAGTATATCAATATAGCCACCTAGTAGTTGCTACTGCCCTATCCCTTCATCTAGTTCCACGTGCACATGGACGTCGTAAGTGGAGACTAGATAGTGATGAACATCAAAGAATATTACATGTTATTGAAGAGCGAGCTGAACCACTTGAATTGGTTTGAATAACATGATGTGTCATAGGTGTACTTGAACAATTTACACAAATTGTACGAATCCAAACTATATTAAATTGAATTTTTCTTCAAGTTCATTCCATCTTATTTTTCAACAAAAAAAATATATTATCATGTATATGTTACTTTAAGTTTAAAATGTCATTCAATTAAGTATATTATGGTCTCAGAATTTTGTATAATAGCTATACTAATCATTTTTTGTATAATAGTAACTTCCTTTCTTGTGGATGATGAAAATAGGCATCAAATGCAACAAGAGTTATACAAAGGATTTTATAGAGCTAGTTGCCCCATGACAAAAGTTGTGGTGAGGTTTGTGATGGAGATGGCCATGAAAAGAGAACCCAAAAATGTTGCTTTTGTTTTACCCCTACAATATCATGACTATTTAGTTAATGTGAGATAGAGATACTTTTTAATGTACTTTACGCCTTAGTAAAAATGCTTTAACTTATCAGAGAGTATTTTCTTGTTTAGATGATTGTTTATCAAGGCACCCCTAAATTCATAAGTTTGTTTTGTTTGGTTTTTTTCTTAAAGAGGTTGTGGCTTGCAAACATAATTTGTGTTGGTGTGAAAAATCAAAGCTATAGAGGGGATATATAACTATGTATATTATGTTCCTTTTTTGTAGGGATGTGATGATTCTCTACTTCTGGATAAGAATTCCAACATGGCTGGAGAGAAGGATGCACTATCCAACATAAACTCTTTGAGGCTCTAGAGAAAGTGTTCCTTGGTACAGTCTCCTGTGCTGGCATTCTCATAATTGTTGCAAAGGGTATTGTAATTCTAGTAAATAAGATTATTTGATGTCCTTTAGGCCAAACTACTATGTAGACCTATCAAGGTGGATTTAATTTCTTTGCTTGCTCCATGATTGTTCTTATGGCTATATTTACTTGACTGGAATGTGAAATTTCTTTTAAAACAAATTATGGTTGTATTATAGCTAATGTTAGCCTTGCTCAAGGCCATCCTACTTTCCTCCTTGTTAGAACATCTACAACTTCTAATCCTGACAAGGCCTAGCTGCTAAATTCATTCAAATCCTCTTGAGAAACTATACTCCATCTATCTTACTAGTACTCTTTTACTATTTCCATTGATCACTCTATAATGCTTTTACTCAATATTAATGTTATTATTTTTTCAATACCCATATGCAGGGATCCATAGATGACTATGCAAGACAATCTCAAGTTTATTAAATATTTTTCCGTTCGATTGTTGTTTCAAGCCAGGCAACAACATTTTCTTATTACTTTATGATGGTATTAGTGTACCTTGTAAACCAAAGCAGAAGCAGATTTGTTTTGAATGGTAGAGATTTGTTTATTTTTTAATTCTGAGATTCACCATGAAGAATAAAATTAACAACTCGTGTACTTGTTGTCATTGTAGAGACACTTTTTCCAGGGAATATCTTTTTGGGTATCTTTCATAGCATATAAGTGAAAGGGGATCAAACTAATTTTGAAATCAGATCTGATGGTGTGGAAGGCAGTGAATTGTTCTTATGGCTATATTTACTTGATTGGAATGTCAAATTGCTTTTAAAAAAAATTATGGCAAGTTAGAAACCAAAGAGAACTTGGAATGCCTTTAAAAAGGCCATTTGTATAATGACACAAGTGTAGGTGATTGAATTTTTGAATCAAATGAAATAAAAACATTAGTTTTAAGCAATTTCTTCATACTTTTACTATTTTTTGGCAATGGATAACCATTGGATTTCTTCATACTTTAACTGGGTTTGTGTAAACGTTTATGGAAATGGATAACCATTGGATTTCTCATCATATAAAAGTCAATTAACAACTATTTTCTGCATTGGATCAAAAAATTCATGTTGGGAAAGCATAGATTCAATAAGCCTAGGCCTGGCAAATGTGCAAATTCTGTGATTGACAGTGCTTAGAGAGGTTTCAATGAGTTTGTTTAATGGAATGTGGGTTCTTCTAAAGTGTTATTGTTTTGGAAAGGTGCAAAGAGATTTTTTATCATTAATGCATGCAAGAAGCTTTACCACCTTCTCTAGAGTGTCTTCAATGGATTCATCAATTAGTTTCTCACTGTCACCTTTAATATTTTTTACTTCCTCACAACTTAGAACTTTTATTTCAAGAATGAAACTATACACAAAAATAATACAACCATTAAAATAGAAGCAAATACTATCAATGTTTCTGATGCTCCCAATGCATTAACCAATGAAAGGAAGGCCTCTAAAATCAAAAAATTGCATACCTAGTTAATTGTTGCAACAATGATTGCATATATGGTTTTGTACTTGGAAGGGTAGATTTTAGAATTGACTATTCATGGAACAAGCATAGCTCATGTTTAGAGTCTTAATCATGTCAATAGTACGTACATTTACAATAGTCAAGTGAAATTTTCCTTTTTCCCATACCAACAAGATACCAAATAAGCTTGGGAAAAATTTTATTTTTTCCTACACCCATCTATAAGGATGATGCCAAGAATTGTGTCAATAGTATTCATTAAATCTATCTTTTTGTATCCAAATCCAACCAATTACACAAAGGTGGTACTTTAGTACATTACAGTATTACTTGAATCTCTCCCTTTCCCAAATTTTGAGTTGTTGCAAACCTCCTAAATCTTTCTTGGTCCTCCCAAAGTAGAAAAGTTTTTTCCATCACTTTGCTAGGAAATTCTCAATTTATTTAAGAATTTTGAGGAATCAAAAAATCCAAACACTTATATATTTATCAAATACATCATTTTAGAGAGACATAAAGCATTTTACAAGAAGAACTCCTATTGAATGAGTTATAATATTCACTTTCTTTCATCCATAAGCTTATATATAAATTCCAACTTTTCTTTTAAATGATAAATGGTTTCTTGAAGCCTATTACTTTGATGAAAGTCATAGCCAAAACAAAAAATGTGGCACCCTCTTCATATCCCCAACTCAAGATCTTTTCTATCATATCGTGAAAGTAGCAATCATCACTCATTTGAATAATCAGATCTGGGTCTAGGACATCACAAGAATATTGACCAAATCTGTGTTATGGTACTTCAATCCTTGTTTTTGAGGCTAAGGATTCAGATTTTCCAGTGCTAGGATCAAGTAGGGGCCAAAGCCTTGTTCATAATTCATGATCAGCACAAAAATATGAACCCAAAAATATCTCTTTGCCAAATTCTAATCCTAGTACAAAACAAGTTCAGAAAATATATATATATATATTGAAAACAATGAAGCTTTTTATATACAACAAAAAATGGTTACAAAATGGCAGCCAAAAAATACCAAGGCAAGGCCAAAATTACAAGGTAATCAGTCATTTTTTTGTAACATACATATCATAAGCTCTAATGTGTCAAATCTAACTTTAAACAAAGTTCAAAGAACAACAAGAAAGATAGTTGTTTCTTCAAAAGATGGCTAGTGAACAACAATTTTTCCTTTCATACATAGATAAATGTAGGAACCAAAAATTTGTGTCATATATGCATTAACATGATTAGAGTTTGAAAGAGAAATGGTATAGTGGGTAGGATCATTGAATCCTTTTGTGTGTTGATGTTCCATGCAACAGAATGGAGGGTGCTAGGTTTGTATAAGGTGGTTTCTTTTGTACCAAGAACATTTTCCAACATTGATCTCTTTGCTTGAGTGGCCACACTTTTGGCAGTAGGAAAAAACACTACATCCACGATAAAAAACAATAGAATCAAAATCCACCAAGTCTGTAAAATTAATAGTGAAAGCTAAAAGTTCATGGTTTGTACAAGTTCTAGAGTAAATAAATTGAAGTTTTACAAAAGACAAACTTACCAGAAGATAAAGACAAGCATTAGTGACTAGATTGTGTCCACTCTTATAAGCTCCACCTACTTCACCAACCCAAGCACTTGACCAAGGTCCATAATTATCCAAGATTCTTTTGAGGTTCTTGAATGTAGACTCTTCTAAGCTAAGATATGATGGATCCAGTATCTTCTCCTCAAGAAGCTAATCAACACCTAGTAACCAGATAACAAATTGTCAAGCAGTATCATCTAAAAACTTGATATGATGAACAAATTAATAACAACTATTCAACAGGTTCTTGGAAGATCAAAAGGTTATAGAGGAAAGGTCATAGCTACAAAATTCAAGTGTTTCAAGTGCATGATAGTGATCAAGGGATAATAGTTTCAATTTGAATTAAGACAGTATATTGAAGGCCACTCAAAACAATGAAATAGATATGACAAACACATCAGAGGAGGAAGGACATGAAGATTTTTTATCTGTTGTCCTCATTATTGGGTTACATTCTTTGCAATACAAGCATATGCAAGAGCAGTTTAAAGAGAAGGCTAGCAGATCTGAGTTTGTCTATTATAAATTCTTGTCAATTAGAGGACAATCTCCATGAGTGTATAGGGACAGTCCTCACCAATGTTCTTGAATGAGAAGTATGCCAATGCTAAGGCAAAGAAGGTTGAATTAGATAAGGAAGTTGAATTCTTAACCTAGCCACCAAGTGTAAAGGGTTATTTATGGCAGTCTAATCATGCACAGAGCATAGTGAAAAGGTAATGGACTATGCAAGATGACTTTGGAATTAGTTTCATGGAGGTTGCATACCAAAAAGGTAGTTAAGTAGGGGTTGTCTCATATCATCAAAGGTTAGAAGACAATCTACAATGATCTCAGTAGTAGAAGCTATGCAAGAAAATCTTGATTAAGGTGTTGTCAATCCTTATGCATGGAAAACTTAAGACAATTGATGAGGGTAACAATGAGAGTATAAGGATAGTCATGGACTGTTAAAGATGGTCAATGAGTCATATATATTATATGCTTAAAGGAAAACTCTTTTCATTTTAAATGGCCAATGGCTAAAAGGTAAGGTAATGTCTTTGTGCCAGCCTTGACATTCTTCATGACTGTGATGTAATTTACAGTACAAATGATAATCTTCTTTAATGAATGTGATCTCATCAAGTTCCTTGATAGTTGAAGAGGTTACACTATTTACTTGAAACATCTATAGCATCCAAGCCTTTTTCTCATTGGATTAATGTCCGCAAAATCAAAATTGTGTCTTTGCAAAGTGAAGCAAGGTGATAAGAAAGGATACAGTTAAATTGAAGAGGAGGAAGAACAACAATAGTTGATAATGACCACAAAGTGCAGTCACAAGGAAAAATAATACAATGCTATCATAAAGGTCAGTGATGTAAAGCATTTCACGAGTTTTCAATTAATGGCACCATTAAGGTTGTACACATTCATATCAAAGCATATGGTATATAATATGTATGTATATAAAGTAGGAAGAGTAGTGATTATAAATTGGTATATGAATATATCATATCATTGTAGCATTACACTCAACAAACCTACCATTAATCCCAAGTAATCATGACTTATTCCAAGTTTTCACAAGTTATTCAAGAAGTTAGGCCATCATAGAAAACTTTTGCAAACTATTTGAACATACCTTAAGCGATCTCAAGAGACACATAAAAAGTAGAATCTTAGCAAATTTAACTTTTGTACCCAAGAATGACTCCTCGTACATAGAGCCTAGAAAAAGAAATGTGCCAAAGAGTTAGAATCAAGATAAATTACCAACATGTTTCATTCAAAATTTTGAGCAGCTGTTGTGAAAACATAAAATAAACATTGCATTTTGTACCAACAACTTGTTTACCTATTAATTAACTCAGGCTCCACTAGAGTTGTCATATCAACTCCGAATTGAGAGACCCTCTGAGTGAGAATCATGATCCGATGGATGCGCCGAGCCCTGGAGATAGTACAAGACATGTACACAATCTAATTACATAATGCCAAATTGGAATAATGTTATATATCTATATACATGTGTACAAATTATATATATACATGAGTGCATGATTTAAAAACTTAAAACTCACCTGTCCACTAACATTAGTCGCATCAACTAGATCATGCTTGCGTATGCAGTTCATCATCAGATTCGGTGTAACGTGAGCTAACTCCCTCTACAATATATATAACATAAATGTGTACATTAGGACTATCTACCATTTAAGTAAAACAAGTAATATTAAAGTTTAAATTTTGCATGTGTGTACGCACATACATACCTCTATATCAAGTGGTGTAGGATCTACTGCAATGACCCTATCTGTCAACTCGACAATATCATGGGTCTCCCTAGCTAGCTCTAGTATTGACGGGTGTAGTGGACTAACCAGGTGAGATGGCATTGATGACATGTCCCCATGTACCAGCATATCCACAAAACTTGACAATCCCATCTGCAACTGATCTTTAACTAAATCCAAGCCTTGGGATGCATTATGTCAAATACTTGTAGAAGGACTAGTAGGTGTACCCTCATCTCCAACAGCTGCATGATCTATAGGTGGATCTGACAAATGTGTAGCATTTCCAAAGTGATGAGAATGATGTGAAGGACCTATAGCCTGGCTGGATCCTAGATGTGAATGAGGTCTACCCACATGTCCTTTGACCTCATGTATCGGGATCCCAAGCTCTGTCAAAATGAAACCATATGCCTCCAATAGGTCATCTGACAAACAATGAGTCGTACACTGAAGCATCTTCTCTCCTTTGAGACCATCTATGTCTGAGGGTGAAAGGACACTCGTCATAGCATAAGGATCAATATCATGATCCAATAGTCTAGATTGTGTAGAATGACTCATCAAATATCTCCCCACATGATCAATAGATATTGTAGATGCAGCAGTAGCTATATCACCAACACTGTCAATTGCTTCCCTTTGGGAAGAAATGACAACCTGCTCTGCAATAGGCACTACGATTGGGGAGATAGCAGGAAATCTCTCCCCAACCAAATCCCTACAAGATTGAGGTTGTCGATTTGGTTGACGAAAAGCATCTCTATCAGCAACCCTAGCATGCCCCTAACCATAATATTGTGGTAGGTCCAAGTAGTTGACGTTGAGGCCCAAATGAACCTCAGCATACAGCTGTTGTGCAAAATATAAAGGAATTTGGTTGTTATTTGGATAATGACCAAATGCTACAAGAAAGCGTGGGTATATCAATGGGGCCATCTAAGGATCAACACATCGAGTCACCTAATATCCCTTAACCTTGGATTTACCAATGCAATATGGAAAAAAATTTTATTTGAGTGTGTCTTTTGGGAATTTCCACTAAACATCTACAAGAGAAACCTCGCCACTAATCTCGTGCTACATCTCAACAAGAATAGCTACTATAGTGTTAGTAGAATAAGCATTTGTGGTGTGAAATTTTTGTATAATATTCTCTAAGCTATTTAGAATTGACACACATGTATCCTTGTAAACCCCTATGGTGATGGGATCAACTAGAATACGATCCAATTTATGGATCTCCTTGTCTATATAGGAAAATATACCCACACGTGGTGGTTCCTGAGTTGCCATATCAATCCCTAATTTTTCCAAAAAAATACATTACTTTAAACATCCTAATGTTTAAATTTAAGTGAACAAATCACAATCAAATTTTAATTTAGTCCAACCAAATGGAGGTGGACACCAATAGGTACATTTTATAATGATCTTCTTTCTATAACTAATTTCATGCAATTCCTTATTAATATCCAAACCTCAAGAAAATTTGACTTTCTAAATAGAAGAAAAAGGTCATAAATTTCTTAAATTAGCATTATTTAGATTATCCATAAGAAATCTAAAAATAAAGTTACAAACATTATCAACACTATTAGAAAGTCATCAAGCCCCAACCCATCTTAGTTGGGATAAACAATATAAGCATAAAAGAAATAAAAACCCAATTACATAACTTGGAAATCTAGTTAAGAAATTATTCAAATTCTTCAATGATGACAGGCTGATGAACATCCCAATTTGACACTGTTCTGCAATGCTTAATGTTTTGATGAGGTAAAGAGTTATTTTTGAAGAGTTATTGTTTAGGAGGGTTAAACTAATGTATCTAAAACCCTTTCTTGTCAAGGTTGAGTGAATTGAAAATACTTGAGTCCATTTAATTTGTCTGCCCCTGTCATGGCAAGGTTAGCATAGTCTAGTAAATGGTCCTATTTGGGACAGTGTTTGCAAAGTAAGTTTCATGCATCTTGAAGGGCCATGAGATATTTCAAAGAGAGTACAATTGTATATTTTTTTTGCATTTGGATCATGCTGTGAATCAATGAGAAAGTCCTTATGGTTGGTGACAAGAATTCTTTTAGGCTGGTTAGGACAGTCTAATTCTAAGAGTTCACTTACTTGAGTTGTGTAAACATGGGTTTGTCAACAAAAAGTGTTAAGGTTGCACATTAAGGGACAATCATTTTAAAATTTCTCAGTTTTGTGATGATTATATTGGTGAAAAGGATTTGGGCTAGTTTATTTTGATGTTTCTAAGGTGTTTTGAAGAATAAAGGAATGGTATTGTGCTTTTTTCTCTGTTGGGGTGTTGAAAATAAGAGTTTCTTATGATCTTGCATCAACTACACTACCTCAGGATTCAATATTTCTTTCCATAATTCTCTCATTTTTAGCTGGTCTAAAATTTCCTGAGATTGGTTTGGTGATGTTGGCTTGAATTGGGGTGGCCCTTCTAGATTGATTTGGTATTTGGGTATGCATTTTTCTCTCTACCTCTCCTAGTGGTAAAAATGAGTGTTTGATAAAAAGAGAGCTAAATAGCATAGCCATTTCATATCTCTTACTAGTTGAAGTTTATCAGAAAGTACTATCTTCCTACAATATTTATTATACTTTTGTTTGATTGTTCGGTAATATCATGTGGAGAGGTTGCACAAGTTAGTCAAAGACTTTCCGTAGTCAAATGGAAAGGGAAATAATAAAAGACATGTTGTAGCCTAGAACTAGTGCTCTTTGCCTTGTAGATTTGGTGGAACAGGAGTTAAGAATTTAAAGATTCAAAGTATTGTTTTGGCTATCAAATTGATCCTTCAAGTCATGGTGAGGGGATAACTGTGTAATGTTCTTGTAAAAAAAAACATTATCTCTAGCATCCCTCAGAAGAAGAAAGAGTGGAAGGGTCTTCATCCCCTTGACTTGCTCTTTCAATCCTTTTAGGTTAAGCCAACAGGCTGTGTTTGGGAGTATCTGCAAAGCCTAAAAGTCAATGAGGCATCTCTTGGTCAATCATGAAGTTTTATATAGGGGGGTAGCAAATGTCATGGATTTAGATCTTTTTGGTAGAATTTATCTTGTAACAATAAGCCTCTATCTCTAATCATAGCATCCTCTACTTGAGGATGGTTCTCTAAACGTATCCAGTCCTTTGTAGATGTTTGTAGTCATGAGGTTTTTCTCTCCTAAGAAGAGCTCAAGGGAGAGTTCATCCTTCAAGACTCTCAAAGAAGAACCTATACTCTGTTTTCCAAATCATTCCAAAGACTTTATCCACCTGTCAGTGTCCCCTTTAATATTGAGACTTAGTTGGGAGAGTTCTCTCATTTGCTTGAAGTTTCTAACAGTACACTATATGAAAAGTTGTCTATTTCCCAAGCAGTATTTGATTCTTTCAATTATAAGTGGAATCTTGATGATTCACTTGAGAGGAGGCAAACAAGATTAGATGCTATTTTGTCTTCTTGTTTGGAACCTAAAACATCATGCTTTTATCACATCAGAAACTTCTTGTGGATGCTATTCTTTCCTCTTCTAGGTTTAGTATGGGTCCTTGTTCTATGTGTAATGTGGATTAGAGCATTTTCATGTCTTTGTTATTGTTAGTTTGCTAAAGTTGTGTGGAATTTGTTCCTAGGTGGGTGAGACTTGTGTGCTAATAAGGAATACATTTCTTGGTTTGATATCTTGTTTGGATCTATTAGTTTTGTTAAAAAGTTGCACAAATTTAATAGGAAATTGTGGCTTGTTGTCTCTACTTTCTTCTGAGGTGTTCTAGTTTTTTAGAAAGCAAGAATAATGAGATTTTTTTATAAACAGGGGAGGTCACTTAAGGCCTTTAGTTGTGAGCTCAACCTTTCTACTATTGTATTGTAGGGATCTATGATGCTGAAAGTTCCAAAGGAATTCACCAAAGTTCTTGCTCAGGGTTCCATTGCAATCCATAAAGACTATCTAGTCACTAGCACCCTCTATTACCATCCCTAAACCTACTCCTTTAATGGGTTGGTCTAATACTGACCAACTGGCTATTGGTGATCATCCTATTCTTGTTTTTCCTCGGAGTATGTATGGTGATAAAAATGATGAGGAAGGTGACCTACTAACCTCTGCTGATTTGGATTCCATCTTGAATGCTGCCCTGGTTCAGGTTGCTAATGCTGATGGAGCTCTTAAATGTCAGGAAGATAGGCTGATTGAGTCATTTGTGGATCATGTAGCCAAGAACACCCTAATTGAGATTGAAATTCTAGTTGATCACACCTGGTTTGATAAAAAGATTGATAATCATGTTAAAGACATTGCCAATACTATTTTTAAAAAACTGTACTAAAGAATAGTACTGACTGTAAAGGTTCTTACCAATTATTTTTGGATCAATCTGACAGTCTGTAACTTGTTCTAGAATGATGCATCGAGCTATACTTAGGCTGCCATTTGGTGGTCTGTTTCAATTGGTTATATGCTCAGGTTTTGGTTCTCTATTTGGATTCCTGAGCAAGACTGTTTTCTTCTTGATATTTAATTTATATGGTGGATTGCCCTTTTGGCATATATTTTGTAAATTTGGTAAACTTTCAGCAATATAAAACAATGTGCATGAGATGAGTAAGGCATACTTTACACAAATTTTAGTGCTTAGAGGTAAAAAAGATAGCTAAAAGACAGGCTAAGTGTGCCTTTTATATTGTCATTTTTCAAAACTTGATTTAGATAAGAAAGAAACTTAGGAATTTTTAAATTCTTACACATTTTTACAAAAAGGTTTTCAGTTGTAGACTCATTATGGGAAAGATGAAAGACATTTACAATGACAAGTCATGAGACAATTGACAATAATGATGAGAATTCTATAAGAGGTAACCACCTATGAACATTTGAATAGACTTTGACAATGACATAGGATGCTCAATAGGGGTGTAGCACTGCAACAAAATAAATTACAATGGCCTCCTTCTAAGAGTGGTGCATTTAATTGAAAAAATAACAAAGAGATGGCCATTAATCACCAAGCTAGAGAAATCTCCCTTTTTTAAAGTGAATGTTGGTCTTATTGCATGTAAAAACATTGATATTAAAAAAATGAGATTGCAAACATAAGATTTTTCAGAATCTAATAATATATAAAAAAATCTTTTGGAAAAAATGTCTAGGTGATTTTGCATCAAAATTTTAAATCACACTCTTGATCCATCATCAACATGATGAAATGTAAATTGCAAATGATTAACTTTTCAAATAGAACCAATATGCCAAAGAAGGGTCACCTAGGGAAAGAGAACATAAAAGGAATTGAATCAACTATCAATTATTACCAATAAATAATAATTAGTAAAAACTACTAATTTAGAATTGTGATGTTTAGACTCGCATAGATACAAACTTTCTCGGGAATTTCTCTTCATACCAAAAGATAAGGATATTTTCAATTCCCGAGATATTATTGGAGAAAAACCTAGAAAATATCAGGAACCCAAAAATGCAGTAAAATTCAAAAAAAGGAAGACAAATACTGATGATTTTTACATTTAAAACCATCTTAAGATTTAATTGCATAGAGAGTGAGAGTGTGAAAGTAAACAAGAGTGTACATCATGAATTTTGAAATATAGATTTTTCTCATTTTGAAATCACTGATTCCAAAAAATCAGAATATATATCTCTTTAACAATACTAATAAATAACTCTACCAAAATGATAATGAATCCTTCATTCAATAAAACAAAACTAAGGTAAATATGACTTGTTAACCCTATCATTCTCCTTAACTATCAAGTTTAAGAGACTAATCCATACACAAAATGGTAACTACAATTGAATACAACAATCTCCCTATCACTACTTTCACCAGTCTCCATTTGCACCTCATTCTTCCTCTCATACTGCATGCTCTCCTTGGTTTGTTCCTTGCCATTTTTAAGCCATTAGAAGATTGGTGCCTATTATAGTGTTGTTCTTTTTAATTTTTCAAAACATACATATATATTATAATACATAATCATATAGTATATTGAATATTATTATAATATTGTAATATCTTAATATTATGATGAACTGGAGTTGTAAATAATAATCTAAAAAGTAACTTATCATTTGCTTTGGCCTTTCAAAGTGATCTATGATTAATAGTATAAGTGATAAAAATCTTATTGTCTCTTCAATGGTCATGTACTATAATTATAATGGTGAAAAAACTAGTAGGAATTATAATGTTGTGAAAGTTTGGGGTGACTCAATCAAATGATAATTAAAGTTGTTAAGTAAAGTAATGTGTTGTGAAAGATTATATGCCAAGATTCAACAACAAGCTTAGTTGAAAAGCTTACAAAAGGAAAAGAATTTTTGGAAGTTGGAGAGCAGTTTTTGCATTACAAAACATAAGTAGAGTCTGAGTTATGGGACCAAAAATCTATTTGGGTTTTATTTGGGCTACTAGTAATTTTTGTGGTGCTTTATGGGTGTGAAGTATGGGCTAGCAACACATCAGAAATTAAATGGAGACAAATAGAAAGGATTCAAAAGTGCCTGATTACAAGCAAATTCAAAATAAAAGCCATGATTCTTTATGGGGTTCTTCTAGCAGAAACAAGTACCTTCCATAGTGAGGCAACTGCTATGGTTTCTCTTATGATATGTGAAAAAAATTTGAGCAGATGGAGTAGATGGTCTAAGGTTGTCACTAAATAAGTTTTGAATGAGAGAAAGAAGAATGGGTTGAAACAAAACAAAATGGATGAACAAATGGAATATCAACTTAAATGCACGTTCAAATAATAACAAAGACATAAATGCATTTTTATGGATAAATTTCCCACAGCTGTGTGGGAAAGCTGTTAGGGAAAAAGAGGGAAGATTATCTTGATGAATTTAACCTTACATATGATCACTACCAAAAGGGCTATATACTATATAGAGGGAAATATCACTTGGTTAGAAAAGATGACCATGACCCAATTGAGGACTATCATTTTTGATGTGAAATAGGTAGATGGAAGAAGACCAAATAAAGAATGGGAGGAGAGGGTATGTGTCCTCTCCAAAGCCAGGGCAGATGAGTCAGAGAAACACTTTACTTTGGAGTGTAAAGCTTATTATAGTGATGTTCAAGCCAAATATGCGGATATTTCAACAATGGTTCCTTTACAAAAGAAGGTTGAGAAATCAGGGGAATTTCCAAAATTCATCATCAAGATAAATAGCAGAGAATCAACATTGTAGAACAATAAAATGGCTAGATCAGCTGTCCCATATACTATCTTTGGCCTTGTGGACATTAAAAATCCAAGGAAATTGAGTTAGAGAAACACTTTATTTTGGAGTGTAAAGCTTATTATAGTGATGTTCAAGCCAAATATGCGGATACTTCAACAATGGTTCCTTTACAGGAGAAGGTTGAGAAATTAGGGGAAATTGCAAAATTCATCATCAATATAAATAGTAGAAAATCAGCATTGTAGAACAATAAAAAGGTTGAATCAGCTGTCCCATAGACTGTCTTTGGCCTAGTGGACATCAAAATCCTTTTATTCTATTCCCAATGTTACTACATTCACATACCCAACTATATAGTAACACATACAATACCTTGCCTGCACCCAATAGAATTATATATTTAATTTCTTTTCTTTCTTTCATTTTCTACATTTTATTTTTTTAATATATATTTTATTGTCACGCCACTGGACCATGCTACCATGCATCCACCTTTGAAAAGTTTCATTTCCAATAACCATACCAATATTGGAAATGCAGCCACACCACAAGAGTAAATTAAGAACATTGATGGTGGATCAATGGAGGGTGATCCAAAACATTGATACAAAATCTTATACACAGTTTTTCCAAAAGCATTTTACTCAATTTCATGGATTTACCTGATGTTCTTAATAAATTAAGAATATCCTAACAATATGGTATCCTTTATCTAATATGATGCCCTAAAAAATATTAATAATTATAGCCAAAACATAGCAATAGAATCCAACCAAAGCAAATTCAACAAAACAAGTTAAGCAGTGCTTTAGATAACCAAATGTTACTAACATGACAGTAGCCCTTATCGATCAATCATGATAATGATATACAAAATATTAAGAAAAATTAGCAAAGGAACAACAACTACCAAATAGTAATGATGTCCTTGCTAAGCCAATGATTTCCAAGGTTGCATGGACGTAAAAGAGGGAGATTGGAATAGGTTATGTGTAGGCACCCATAAATCCATTGAGAAGGATTGATAGTACAAATTTTTTATATATAAGCACCAATAAAGTTATTAAAGTAAACAATTGAAAATAAATTGAGGCATGAATTCAAGTCTCAATTGTGTTTGACCATGCAACAGATTTGTTTGTGACTGATACACAAATGGGGTTAACTGTTACAATAATTATTATTAACTATTACATGCAATGTCATAAGGTTTGTGCTTGTGTTCAAGTTCTACAAGGAAAGAATTTGGAACAAGTTCATCAACTGATAAAATTCAAAAAAGAAAAAATTGTGATAAAATTCAAATAGTATAATTTTTATTTTTACTTTTATTTACATATTTGCAAAATTCAGCATATGTGACATTGTAAGAGACAAACACTTGAATGTTGCTGCAATTTACACACATACATTCGAGTACAAAGGGAGCTCTCACAAGGTCAAGGAATCGGATTATTTCTATAAATCTGTGATCGAGATCAAAAGATTTAAGAATGTGGTGAAAAAAGAAAGTACTTATAAAGCATCTCATGATTTCAAAACGGTAAGGACAGTAAGTCAAGAATTACACAAAAAAGAATGGAAAGGTTGTATTATAGAAATCTTATCCATAATAGAAGTTGCAATAGATGTTGAAGTGGTAAAATTTCATGATTGGAATTCGTAAGGGGAGCATGCCATTCTCTCACATTTGTAGGCACACAAAAAAAGCATTTTATTTCATTGTAGATAATACTGATTAGAAGTTGACCAATATAATCATACCACAATCAGTCTTGAGTTTAAGATATCATTCCATTTATGTTTTTCGATGGAAAGTAACAACCAAGTTTTGGCTACCCATAAAAATTTAGTGACAAGTTGACTGAATAGTAAGTAATTGATTGTTGGTGGTTCTATGTCCAAATGACAACATATGG